>MU107310.1:0-56984 GCA_012274485.2 Sinapis alba
ATGGGATCGATCGATCTAGATTCAGATCGACCGATCTAGCCCAAAAACATCATTTTCTCCATTTTTGCTCCATTCTTTGCTTCTTGTGTCCATAACTCCATCATAACGTATTCCAACCTGAAAAGACTCAAAAACACAAAAAGGACTCGAAAAATACTTGAAAACAAAGGTTAGAATACGTTAAAAACGCAACATATCATCTACGTCAAAAGAAAATTATGGACAATAAGTGTAAAGACCCTAGAAATAATAAGAGTTATTTTTGGGTTCACCACCCAATGAAGATTTGTCACATCATAATCTATTTTCTAAATTAAAAAGGTAAAAATAAATAAAAAAGCAAAAATATTTTAAAAATATTACGTTGTTAACACTGTTGGTAAAACCTTAAACCCTTGGGTAAATCCTAAACCCTTGGATAAATCTTAAATCTTAGGGTAAACCCTAAATAGTAGTTATATGGTTTACATTAGGGTTTAGGATTTACCCAAGGATTTAGGGTTTACCCAAAGATTTAGGGTTTATCCAAGGGTTAAGGGTTTATCCAAGGGTTTAGGGTTTACCCAAGGGTTTAGGGTTTACCCAAGGGTTTAGGGTTTACCCAAGGTTTTAGGGTTTAGAGTTAGTATCTAGGATTTAGGGTTTTTGAGGCTTTAGGGTTTTGTGTTTAGGGTTTAGAGTCTAGTGTACAAGATTTAGGGTTTTACTGACAGTGTTAACAACATAAAAAAATTGTAATTTTCATTATTTTTCTATTTTTTTAATATTTTTGTAAAAAAATGCAATATGACATGTCAAATTGTGATTGGATGATGAACCTATAGGTTCATCCTAGGGGGTGAACCCAAGAATAAGACAAATAATAATAGAAATCAAATTAGTTTATTATGCTAAGCTCAATTTCTTAAAGATAAATATTTGACTGAAATGTATATCTTGAAGATATTGTTTTCATTGGAAGAAATATGATAATGTTTGTGGTTGTACTCTTTTTCCTTATCAAAGTTTTTATCTCACTGAATTCTTCCATGACAAGATTTTAACGAGGCAACAAAAGAACACACAAATGATCGACACACAATAAAAATGTTATAATTTTAAAATTGAAAAACTCTATCACGGATTTAAAGTTTGAAATAAAGAGAATTGGAAAAAATGATCAAATCATAGGAAGGCTCATGCACTGTAAAAGAATGACGATGTTCATGTTCTACAAGTTTACTCAAGTGAAAATTTGAATGATTTATTCACCAAGGTGCTACTCGCTACTATTTTCAAAAAACTAATTCATTTTATTGGATTAGATTTTGATATATATATATATATATATATACATGAAGCAAATGTATTGTGCGTTGTACTCTTTTTCTTGTAACCATGGTGTTCCCAATAGATTTTTTTACTAAGATTTTTAATGAACCAACATCTTACGTACAAAGTGATCATCAAGGAAAAATATCAGTGATGTCCCTTAAGGAAAATTTTAGATATACTTCAAACTTTATTTATTCTCCAAATTAAATTTTGTTCCTAAACTATTGTACTTTTATTTTTAAAAAACTCGTTACTCATATAATAATAAGACATAATAATTTCTTATTCTTCTCTTCTTAGTTAAAACACTAATAATATTATTATATGTTCCTCTCAGATTTTATCATTTTGATGCTCTCAGTATTTTAACATTTTGATGGGCTCTCAGTATGAGTGTTACTATTTTTAAAATCAAAGCCTTATATAGTATTTATGGGCTGATAGATTTTTGGTCCGAAAATCACAACTATCCCCTATATATTATTTACAAAGTAATTTGCCACATGTACTCTTTACAATCTCTTTCACTAAAAATGTGACATGAAAAAGTATAAATGATAGACATAGTTTATTGCTAAATGTGACATGGATAAATATATTAAATATTAATTTCTATTTTTGGTAAACTTTTTAGTATATGGTAATAAGTAGTAACTCATGCATCATTCTTAAAACAAATATATTGAAATTTAAAACTAAATAACATAATATTAGAAATATAAAATATTTTACAAAAATTGAAATATTATTTAAATCTATTTTTTCAAATCATACAATTTTTATTACTAAACAAGATTTTCAAAATTTTATACAATTTTTTAAAAAATATTATTTGTAAAGTGGTTTGACATGTGTCTTTTTTACAATCACTTTGACTAAAACATATGACATGACATACTAAGAATAATGACATGACTTATGGCTAAATATGATATGGATAATTATATTTAATATTTATTTCTATTTTTGGTTAACTTTTTAGAATATATAATAACTCATACATCATTATAAAATAAATATATTCAAAATTAACATTAAATAATATAATAATAGAAATATAAAATACTTTAAAAATTTGAAATATTATTTAAGTCTATTTTATAACCACAATTTTCATACTAAACAAGATTTTCAAAACTCTTACAGTATTTTTAAGAGGTTATAAATTTTTAATCGTAATACCATTTGTTTCTTTTTGCTTTCTACAAATTTTATGAATTCTGTTTAGTTTTATTTTTTTATAATTATAAAATTTAAATCATTTTTGTTTAGTTTTTAATAATTTTATTTAATATATCTTAACAAAAAAAACTATCTAATATTATAATTTTAAATATGAGCAAATTGTCAAAACCAACCTAAAAATTGAATTCAAATACAAAAGTGTACTCAAACATCAATTAAATGCAGAAGTAACCTAAAAGGGTAGTGAAATTACAACATACCCCTTATGACAAAAAAAACTGTATACGTTTTTACCTTTATAGCCTATTTAAGTCTTCTAATTAAAAAAAAAAAAAAAATCTTCTGTGATTTTGTAAGTCTTCTGAGAAGACTTACATGTAAATCTTTTCGTTTAGTAAATCTTAAAAATAATTTATAAATTATATAAAAAAATTTCTTATGGGAGAAAAATCTAAATCATGTAATAATAAACACTTGTAAATGATATAAATTAAAATCTAGTAAAATTGAATTGTTTTCAATATAGAAGAGTGAATGTATCATCTCATGATATCCTTTGGTCTAGGATTTGGAAACATATGTTATAGTATTGTATGTATCTTTAGGGTTAGATTTTGGAAGCTTAGCCAATATTTTTGAAAAATTGTTTTTTACATATATTTATTTAGTTTTTTGTATATTAAACAGTTTTGGAACTGATTTAAGTTTAGTGAAGTGTTTACTGATATTTAGTTTGTTATTTTGTTTAGGTATTAGAAGACTTAAGTCTACTAAAACATATTACGCTATAAGACTTACATGTAAGTCTTCTCGTCGTATTGTTAATTTAGGGTGTAGGAGACTTTTCCGTAAGTATTCTCGCTTATTTTTTGCCACAAGACTTCCAGGAAGACTTCTATGCCGAACCCATTGTGAATTTTACTAATTTACAGTTAACCTAACCAGATGTTTTACCGTACATATAATAGTTATTTTTACTTTTTTTTATTAATTCACTATTTGCTGGTAAACCACGGAACCCTAGTTGTTTCTCTCTAAAGGCGATATTGAAGATGTTTCCACTGTTTCTCGTTTTCTGTCATTTTTCACCGCCGCTAATCTCTTTCTTTCATTTAATCTCATCGAATCTTGTTTATCTTTCATGTCGGAATAGTATTTTGGGAGATTAAATTAATCCGCTTCCTTTTTTTCAGATCCGAAACCGTTCGTGTTCCGTTATTGTTATCGTAGAGCTCAGCCACAGATAAGTTCTTCCTCTTTGGTGTTGAGTTCAGTTTTTGACTAAAGGCGAACTTTTACGAAGTTTCGCCGCCGTTAAACCCTGAACGTGATAGTCTGACTTCTTATTTTACTTCGATTTTTGCAGATCTGTTAACCAATGTTGTCGTTGCCAACCATAACTTCACCGGTTGGCTTCCGACTATAAGTTCTTCAATATGTTCGTCTAGACTTTGTGAAAGTCTTCGAGGAAGTCTTCCAGTAGGCTTCTCGGAGAAGATTTACTGGAAGACTTCCTAGAAGACTTTCAGTTAATATTATCCGAGAAGCCTACTGGAAGTCTTTTAGTAAGTCTTCCAGTAGGATACTCAGATAATATTAACTAGAAGTCTTCTAGGAAGTTTTCCAGTAATTGTGTTTGGTTTGTGATTGAAATGTTGGTTTTTAATTGTTTTGCAGACTGAAAAATGGATTCACTATAACTCCCGAAGAGGATATTTACCTTAGGGGAAGAGTCATTTCCAATCAAAAGCATAACATACCATACATATGACTCCAAGTTGTTTCTTGCTGTAAGGGATGCTCTATATGATGATGAATACGAGGAGCTTAAGGAATCAAGATTGGGAGTCTTCCTAAAGTTCAAGGAATTGGATTTTGGTTGGGCATCAAGGCTGGTTCATTATATGCTCTATTTCCAGCTCAACATCAAGAAAAAGTATGAGCTTTGGAGTCTGGCTGGTACAGATCCGGTGAGGTTTTCACTGATAGAGTTTGAACACCTCACTGGTCTCAACTGCCAGTACATTGAGAACCTTAAAAACCCAAGATGTGAGGTTTTGAAGGAGACGACTTCTTTCTGGGAGCGGATTTGTGTTTTTGTCGATGCTGGTCTAAGTTCGGAGCAGATAATAAAAGCATGTCAGAGATGCCAAGAGTGGTCTCGGGATGATCGCATGCAGATGGGATACCTAGCCATCTTCACTGGATTCATTGAAAGGAAGAAGTACTCAACCGCAACACGAGCTAGTCTTGCAAGGCTCGTCATGGATTTGGAGAAATTCGAGAATTATCCATGGGGGAAAGTGGCGCTTAAGGTGCTGATGGACTCTTTGAGGTCAAAAGATTTCACGAAGTTTTATACTGTCGATGGGTTCATACAAGTTCTCCAGGTGTGGATCTACCATGCTCTACCAGAATTGTGTGCTAATTATGGGAATCCCATACCAAACAAACCGTCTCCACCTTTGCTGGCATTCAAGGGTGGCAAAGGACGCCAATGTCTTAATGACGCTATCAGCAGACATGTAATTTCCCAAAATAGTACGACTTATATGTAAGTCATCTATAAAAATTTCTCACCAGAAGACTTTCAGGAAGACTTAACTAAGTCTTCTGGTAAGTCTTCTGGTGAGAAATCTTTATAGATGACTTATATATAAGTGTTCTATATTTCTAATCCGTCAAATATCTAACTTGATATCTTTATATAATGCAGACTCGCGTGATCAACTATGTTGAGAAGGACTTCAAAGAAATATTTTCAAAATGGGATAATGATACAGAGGATGTGGCCGTCGAGAACATTATTCAAGTCATGTTTAATGCTCCGTCTAGTTGGAAATGGATCATGAATTGCTGAGAAGACGCTGGTATCAACCCGTGGACTAATCCAAAGACGCACGTTGTGTACGTGAAAGAAGAGAGTTCTGTGAAGAGTCTTGTTGTGAGAGAAGAAGTTAGTGAGAGACCTTCAAAGAAAGATCGTATAGAGGCACCTGTAGAGCCTCGTTCAGAGTCTTTCCCAGAGGCTCATTCGGGGGCTATTCCAGAGGTTCGTTCAGAGGCTTCTATTCCTGTGAGTGGGGTTGACAAAACATACATTGAAAAATATTTTAAGGACCTCGCAGATGCCATGAGGGATGGGTTTGGGACGTGTTTAAGGAGATCAAGCTTGATGAAGGCTGTGGAGAAGCTGGGAATCACCGGAAAAGAGACTTCCTCTGATGATCTTCAATTCACTACCTCAAGTCTGCCTAAACAGGGAATCAAACACGAGGTTAGTTCTGAAACCTCTCCTAAATCCACAGTGAAGCGACACAGTAGGAAAAATAGTAGGAAACATAACTGAAACTTCGTTTGTATTACAAAGTAAAAGTGTAAATAGGGCGAAAGCAAGACATGATGACGGCCAAGAACCAAGTTGCTTCAAAGGCCTGAGTTTTGAAGCCAAAAAGAAGGAGGCGAAAGAGGCCAAATTTAAAGAGGCGAAAGAGGTCAAAGAGGTTAAACCCAAAGAGGCCAAAGAGGCTAAAGCCAGAGGCAAAAGCCAAAGAGGCAAAGGAGGCAAAAGAGGTGAAAGAGGCCAAAGAGAAAGAAGCTGAAGCGACCAAAACCTCTCCCCGTGCTGATACAGTGTTGTCTCTAACACCTGAGGCGAGTGCAGAAGCCAGTGTTGTCTTAATGGACAAAGACACCGTATCAGATTTACAAATGCAGGGGATAGGAGGCTTTCAAAGAGGGATTCTGCTTTGGCAGTTGTTCGGGCAAGGAGTGAACGAGATAGAAAGTTTGCTGCCTCACAACAATCTCCTTTTCAGGGGAATAGTACAGCCAAAGTGATCATCCCAAACACTAACGTTGGTCATGGATATGATCCTTTTACACTCCCAGACAAGCAGTTGAGCAAGGCACTTACGAAATGCCTGAAAAAGATCTGTAAGTGATACTTTTATTGTTTATTAGTCTACAGAAAATGATTGCTAATGCTTATCTACTTTTTGCGTTTGCGGAAATTGGAGAAAATCTCTTGAGCGCAAACCGAAGGGATGTCTAAGTTATTGGTATCAAGTTATCCGAACCCCCCTAGCATGGCTCCTTGACACGGTAAGTCGAACGTGAAAGTCTTCTACTAAGTCGTCTCATTAGAAGACTTATTGGTAAATCTTCTCTTCGGACGACTTCACAAAATACTTACTGGTAAGTCTTCCGGAAAGTCTTCTGCGAAGTCGTCTCACTAGAAGACTTCCCTGTAAGTCTTCTATTGAGACGATTTCACATAAGTCTTCTCGAAAGTCTTCTGACTTGTTTTGTTTTTGATGCAGCATATGGATGCTTACATCAATTTTCTAAGGCTTCGATACACAAACAATCCAAATCATTTTAGGAGCAAAAGAATGTGCTTTCTCGATCATGTGTTTTCACGGATGTGGAGGGACAAGTACGGGGAATTTAAGAGCTCGAAGCCCGATCACAACGGTTTAGGAAGAAGGCTGCATGACGGGTCGTGAGATCTTTATGCATGCATAGTACCAACATTTTGTGCTTCTAATAAGATTTGGGGTGTAGATGATGATATATATGCGCCTGTGAACTTCAAAAACGATCATTGAATTGCTATTTGGATATCGATCCCTAAGAGGCACATAGTAGTCTGGGACAGCATTGTGAAAAATATATCACCTGCATAACTCGATGAGGTAATGGAGTATTTTCTCACAATGGTCTCTTATTTACTTGTTGAGTGCGCTTCCTCCGACGAAGACCATATCAAATACTCACTGGAGCCATTCACGTATGAGAGAGTGACAGTTGGAGTACCACAGTGTCGAGCTGGTGATTGTGGTGTGTACGCCTTGAAGGACATCAAGTGTCATGCTCTTGGCATGACTTCGTTTCCTGCTGCCTTTTGTGATAAGAACGTGAAGCTTATTCGGGAGAAGATGGCGCATGATATATATCACAAGACCCCTGGCTTCGAAGGCATCGAAGATAAGTCATCCTATTATGAGGACTTGGATACGTATGGATGACTTAGTATGTAATTATTTGTTTGTAACGACCTAGGATAACTTAATATGTAATTATTTGACTTAGGATGACTTTGTTGCAATGAACAGTGACTTTGTTGTAATGAACGATTGACTTTTATGTAAGACGAATATGATAAGTTTAAAAAAAAGACAACACAATCACTTAATATAAGACTTAACAAAAGACTTAATAGAAGACACGCTAGAAGACTTAACATAACACTTAACATAACACTTAACAGAAGACTTAATAGAAGACACGCTAGAAGACTTATCAGAAGACTTAATAGAAGACTTAACAGAAGACTTAATATAACACTTAACAATGTGGGCGCTTATGAACAGTTTCTTGGCAGTTTGAGCACCTATACTCCATGTGTTGCTTTCGGGGTTTGCGTCCTTTCAAACTGGATAGCTTCAACCAAGATTGTCATCTTGACTTTTTCTATCTTCCTGGACCAAGCTTTTGTTCTGGAGGAAGACATTTGTGTTCCTCAACTTCTCCAACACAAGAATATATATTCTGTGAGTATCTTGCGAACAAAAAATCCTTTGAATAATACTGACTAACGAGGGTGGCGACATCCACACCAGAAAATGTTGCAACTGCTATAGCATGAGGACAAGGTATTTTCATTGCAAAGACACCACAATCACACTTTCCATGTTCCAAATCAACAACACAGTCCCGTTTGCCACCTCTCACAAAGAACCGCCATCCATCAATTGGTTGGACACTCATTGGAGCCGCTGTTTCCAAACTAACCGCAAATAAGACTTCAACTCTCCGACTATGTTGAGTTGTGACAGTCAAAGCATCTTCTTTCATTTTCAAATACCACCTTCCTAGCTTTTCCCTTATAAACTCCAAAAGAAATGGTATTAGAAATCTTCTAGCTCGTTTGAGTGCAGAATTAATTGACTCACCGATATTGCTCGTTTTTATGTTGTACATTTCTCCTTGACAATGAACCCGTGACCATAAAGATGTGTCGGCTTCCTCCAAATATGTTGCAAGATCAGAGTTTGCACTATGTATCTCCTCCATGTACCGGTTAAAATCATAATAAGTATGAGCATATGCATCACCTTTCACCAAATACAAGAGATAATTTCCCTTATACTTTTGGACAATGTTCTGTTGTAGGTGATAATAACAGATTCATCGAGTCGCTCAAGGAAACACCTTATCACATGCATATTTAATAGACATGTGCCGGTCCGAGACTATCACCAGGGAATATTCATCAGAAATACAACTCCTCAATTTTGTGAAAAAAACATTCTCAAGATTCATTATTTTCAGCATCAACGATTTCAAAAGCCAATGGAAATATCTGAAAATTATCATCTTGTGCACTTGCAACTAACATAACACCTCCATATTTTCTACTTAGGTGAGTTTCGTCCACCATGATTACCCTTATTTGATACTGATACCCAACTATAGAAGCTCCAAAGGATATAAATAGATACTTAAATCTACTCTCAGAATCAAGCTCTATACTTGTGATAGAACCCGAATTTGCTAACGAGATTTGCTCCAAATATGAAGGAAGCCACTCATACCCATCTTCTACTGAACCTCTCACCAATTCTTGAGCATGTACCAACGCTCGGTATAAAGTGGTGTAATCTAGATTCATGCCAAACATTTTTTTCATTGCATCTTTGATATGTTGCGGAGTTAACCCATCAATGATTCCAACGCAATCTAACAAAAGACTAGCAATATACTTCGAAGCACTTCGTTTCCGCTGAGGAATCCGGTCTGTCATAGAACATATATGGTCTTTCACATACTTGGTTACCCAAAAAGTGTTTGCTCCATGTTTCACATTTTCTCTAAGCTTCCATACACACCCATTAACACAACATTTTACCACAAGTAGAGTTTTTGTTGTCTTGTATATTCTGTAGGAGAACCTCTTCTTCACTGTTGTCAACCGCAACTCTGAAACCAGTGCATCCTTACTAACAAAACTCTGGTTGACATAGATATTGTCGCTGATACCATTGCATCCTTCTCTATCATATGTCGATTTCAAATCCTCAAAACTCATATCATCTTCTTCTACCTCATCCTCATCTTTAACATTTTCATAAATATTGTAATCTTTAGCATCGTCAACGTCTTCATCGTAATCAGGGATATCAACATCCTTCTCCCTACCACTTTTTCCATCTTCAGGCAAGTTATCATCATATTATTCTCCTTCTTCATATTCTCCCCTTTCTTCATATTCTTCTCTTTCATTACTATCTTCAGCTTCAACTTCAACTTCTTCAGAAACTTTATTACTATCTTCAGCTTCTTTGTTTCCGAACTTGCCTCGGCTTGATACACAAAGACGTACATGATGCGTTTTAGTTATCTCGATCAAGTTCCAAACTTTTCTATCACTTGTAACATGAATAGGAGGAGGGTCTGGAGCCATATGTTGCATCATTGCTTTTGGTAGTGAGTAGGCCAACTCCACAACCTCTGTGTTCATGTCTAGGTTATAATCTCCTTAAGCCATTTGAACAAGTTCCTCATGTGTAGAACTTTTGGTCAAAAAGAACATTCTCTCTCCTTTGACATAATCAACCACAAAATCTCAAAAATAATCTTTCACCGACTACTCTCCATAGACTACCGGTAACTGACGCATCATTTGAAAAAATATAATTAAAACACATTAGATAACATAGAACATCAGCTTAGCCTTCTATCATTAGCTAAAAACACTAATAAACATGAATATTGATAACCTCATAATTATCACCAATTAAGGTACAAAATTCATTCAGTGGCCTTAATATTTGACTAATATAAGAAAAAAATATTTAAAAGTCTTTATATGTTTAGAGAAAATAAAAATTTATTAAATATCGACCTAGAAGACTTCTTTGAAGTCTTCGCTAGAAGACTTTCACGGAAGTCTTCCGGAAAGGTCACTTTTGCAATTGGAAATTGACAATGGAAGACTTCCAGATAAGTCTTCTACAACAGGCCTCTCGAGAAGTCTCCCTTTGATTTTTTTTAAAAAAATTGAAATGCTGTAGAAATTTGACTTGTAAGTCTTCTCGGAACGATTCAAGGAAAATCTTCTCAACTTTCAAAATTAAGTCTTCCAATCGTTGGTGTAAGTCTTCTTAGGTTACTTTTGCAATTAACAAAAAAACTAAAAAATAATTAATTTTAACCAGAATACTTATAGAAAAGCCATCCGTCGGAAGACTTCCAGGGAAGTCTTCTGTCGTAAGTCTTTTGTTGACCAGAATCCCGGAATAAAATTATAGAAGACTTCCCTAGAAGTCTTCCAGCGGACAACTTCCCGAAATTCTTCCGGCGGACGACTTCCCTGTAAGTCTTCTGGTTAAAATTAATTATTTTAAGTTTTTATTGTTAATTGCAAAAGTAACCTAAGCAGACTTACACAAACGGTTGGAAGACTTAATTTTGAATGTTGAGAAGACTTTCCTTGAATTGTTCTCAGAAGACTTACAAGGAAGTCTTCCCGGGTTTATTTGTTAACAAAGAAATGTTGGAAGACTTCCACGAAATCTTCCCACTTCCATATAAGTCGTTTCAAAAAGTCACAAAGAAAGTCAATTGCAAAACTAATTTGTGCTTTGACCAGAAGACTTTCATATAAATCTTCTCCAATGAGAAGACTTATGTGGAGGTCTTTTGGACGAACAAATCTGAGTAAAAAATTGATTTCATACCTTTACCACTGAGATAACTTTTGTAGCTTCTCCAATACCACAGAAAATGACCAAGTTGAGCGACCCACTTGTTAATGACCAAGAATCATGAGCTTAAATGACTATATGAACCTTATAAAATTTTGAATCAAAATCTTGTGTTTTTTAATGAATAAAGAGAGAAAGTGAAAGAGATAAAGTTTTTGTGCATAATAAATAAAAAAAGAAAGTCAAAATATATTTTTCGAAGCATTAAAAGCTTCAAATTGATTGTTCATGGTGGTTGGTGTATTGACGTCAATGGCAATATTGTAAATACTTGATGAAGATGAGGATGATATGGTAATACAAATATTTTCTGGAAAAAAAATAATGGCATTTTTGAGAATTATCCGAAATTCTAGGGTGAAAAGGAAAAGTGAAAATTTCAAAAAAAATCATGGGTTGGTTTTGCAATTGACTTCAAGTTTTGAGTCACTTTTGCAAAAAGCCCTTTAAATATATATACATATCTATTACTAAATATAATTAAATTATTTATTATATCTTAATTTTAGGTTTGGCTAAATCAATATTTATATTTAAATAATGGTATAAATAAATAAAATCTAAAATATTAACAATTTTTTATTTTTAAATATAATTAAATTTATTTTTTTCATTGCTTATGGTTCAGGAAAACACTTAGTTAAACTAAAAAGGACATCAAATGAATTGTAGTTTCAATATGAAATGAATATGTTGTAACAGATAATGTGTCTCACAATAGTAGTAATCACATGTTTAGAAAGGGGTTTCTCTCTTCTCTCTTCTCTCTCTCTCTCTAAATCTTTCAGAGAGAGAGACACTTCCCTTCTCCTCTCGCCGGTGACCTTTTTCTGGTGACTTGACTCCCGATCTTCAGGAGGTTTCGCCTCTGGCAACGGTGGCTTTCTCAGCACTGATTGGCTGGCTTATGTCTCTAGCGACACATCGACTTTTGATGTTGTCGGTTGGCTTTGTGTCGGATTTGTCTGACTTTTATAGTTTTTGTTCTTTCTTTTTGATGTTCTTAGTTTTAGTTTTCGAGATTTCCTTTGCTCAATTGATCTTCTTTTGGTTTTTAATTTGTTGTATCTTTAGATTTGAAAGCTTATTTCTTCCCCTATGGTTAGGGTTAGTCATTTTCAAGCTTACTTAGATTTTTAACGATGACAGTGATTATGTTTTTCCAGAATTGAAGCCTTCATTATCTTTAGATTGTCTCGTTTGAGATTGAAATCGACTTATAGGATAACTTGTAGCATAGTGTTAGAATCTCTACGATCTGGATCTTGTTAGGGTTGTTGACGATAGTCCTTGTCGTTGTTCCTATTTTCGGTATGCTCCAGTGGAATCCGATTAGAGCTCTGGTCTCGACCTTTACGCTGGTGTAGTATGGTGACGTCTATGTTTCTTCCGCCACATGTCCTGTTTTCGTTCGGAGGCTTCCACGTGGTAGCGAATCACCTGAGTCAATCACCGCTCATCCTGGGCTTTTGGCTTCTGGCCAGTTTAGGCTGCCTCTAATGTTCTCATGTCGCAAACCTTTGTTGTTGGGCCTCTTTTCTTTATAAAAGTATTTGTCTTTTTCTTAGGTATTTATGTAAATTCAGTCTTTGCTTTAGTGTTAGTTTTGTCCTATCTTTTGGACCTTTATTATAAACTAAATCCTTTGTTTAATAAATATATAAATTGACAAAAAAAAAAAAATAATGTATCTCAATGTTCCCCAAAAAAAAATAGGGAGAATTTGCGAGATAGCCAAAATCGCAAGCATTATTAATAAAATGACTATGATTTTGACGTTATTCAGTAAGTAACATTTATCCCTCAAATGATCCGGTTTTGTCCTTTATTATAACAAGTTACCGGTAAAGTAGGAGAATTGGATGACGTCGACATCAACATATGTGGCCCATGATGAAGGTGAGTTGTTGGTAACTTACGAAAGAGAAGAGAACCATGTCACATAAATATTTATTGTATACGATGTTACTGTGCGCAGTAAATGTGAGGCCTAAAATAGAACTTCTTCCAATATCTCGTGTATTCCATTTACTAACATCAGTTGCACATGTACTATTCTATCTTGGTAACATAGTACATCACCCAAACTTTTTCTGAGAACTATACATATAAAACAAACCACAACGCTAAACAATATACCCAAGTTCCTACTTAGTAAATCTAAATCCTAGTTAGGAAACTATAAACCCAAATACAATCTATAAATTGTTTTATGATATTAAACCATGAAGGCACATTTATTCGGTTTGAAAGTTGCATATGCTATGTTCCATACAGTTTAAGTAGTATGGTAACTAGTAAACGAAATGATAAAAATTGAGTTTTAAATTCTTAGTTTTGAACAATACGCATAAACTAAGGTTCATAACAACAAATCGAAACAGAATATAAATCCTTATCTAGTGTCAGCCAAATCTTACATAAACTAAACACAAGTTTCGAGTTGACAGCAAGATGCATTTCCATTCCACATGAGGCATATAGAATAGATAAGATGAAAATATAATTGGAATATAAAGATAATGTATAATGTATCTCAAGTGTTGATATAGCTATGCCTTCATGAAATGTGATAATGTATAATTTAATCCAACACAAAACTCTTAAATGCTAAATCCAGACCTAACTTTTAAATACTAAACCCTAAGCTGCTATCACTAAACCCAAACCTCAACCCCCACCTTCCAAATACTAAACCCTAAATCCACGAAACCCTAAACCCAAATATAGATCCTAAACTCAAATAGAATATAATAAAATGTATAGTATAGTACATATTGGTGAACAAATAGAACATTCTTTTATTAATCATCAAATGGAACGATACATGCTAGGGTCACTAAACCCAAACCTCAACCCCCACCTTCCAAATACTAAACCCGAAATCCTAATCATGAAACCCTAAATCCAAATATAGACCCTAAACCCAAATAGAATGAAACAAAATACATAGTATAATACATATTGGTGGATAAAATATGACATTCTTTATTAATCGTCAAATGGAACAATACATGATAGGATCCCAAACCTCAACCTCCACCTTCCAAATACAATACTCTAAATCTTAATCACTAAACCTTAAACTCAATTATAAACCCTAAACCCTAATCAAGGACGTATAAACCCAAATAGAATGTATATAATATGATTTACTATTCACAAACCTCTACTTAGTAAATCTAAACCATAATTAGGAACCTATAAACCCAAAGACACTGTATAAATTGTTTTCTAATATTAAACACTTGAAATGATATTTACTTGGTTAGCATGTTGTATATTTTCTATTTCATACAGTTTAAGTACTATAGTAAACGAATGTTCTAAATAACCAAATTTGTCTAACACGTGAAAAAATAAATTTCATACTAAATTCCATCATGAATAAAATATTCATTATAGAATAGAACACAATGTTCACAATGGTCCATCATGAATAAAACACTTGCATTACATAACATGAATAAAACATTCATAATACATATTGTTTTACATTTCTATTCCATACGCATATAATAAAATAGAACATAATGTTAGAAAATTATTCATCTTCTCCAATCATTTATGGGTTATTTACAGCGACAAAGATAAGTGTAACATGCGACATCCGTATGATTAGTACATGTAACCGTCTAGTAAACCAGAGAGATTAAGGCGATTGAGGGAAAAGTTGATGCACCTCGTGGCGTTGCCGTTTACATCGTCAGCGACTCCATAGATTTCAGATGCACAAAGCTTCTCGTCAATACCCAAGCGACCCGTTGCAGACGGGCATCTCCTCTCCTTTTTTTTGAGACGACGACGCTTTTACCGATCCGCCGTCCTTATTCTTCACCATTAGATCTGTAAAACAAAAGCAAAAAACAAAAACAGAGTATAAAAACAGAAGCAAAATTGTGAGAATGAATGATTTAAGAGAAGAATGAAACTATGTCTGCTCACCGTATACACTTTCATCGTTGTTCTTCTCATGAGAAAAAATTCAGTTAAAAAAAAAGGTATGTATAGTGAAAAATCATGTTCATCTTCTTCTTGAAAACTATCTATTTATTTTGAGAGGTGAGAGGGAATACAACGTGGTCACATATTTTATTTGTTATACTCCCTCCGTTCTACGAAGATAAATGTTTTAAAAAAAATGTTTCAAAAAGATGTATTTTTTATGTTTTCTATACAAAAATTGCAAATTTCAATAAAATTAATTAAATTTATTGAAAGACTATTGGTTAAAATGCATTAAATTTGATAATTTCTAAAAACGATGTATGATTAAAGTGTTTTTTTAATATGTGTGAAAACACTAAAACATTTATCTTAATGGAACGGAGGAAGTATCAATTAATTATTTATATAATTATTTTTGGTTGTAGATTTCACCGGTTGAAAGTGTAAATAATATGATAATAATGTATATTATGTACAGAGTATATAGATAAATTAGAGTTTTTAGATAGTGGGTGAATTATAATTTGTTTGATAGATGTAAAATGCAATTTCCCAAAAAAAAAAATACAGATAACGTTTCCGAAACAGACCAACCTCCAATAGATTAGAGAGAGACATAAACACACCATTGGTCAATATAAACCCAACACACATAAACAAACCAAACAACTATCGAAGACTTTCAATCTTATCATTCCAGGTAGTCAACGAGAACCATGGATTCGGAGATCGCCTTCGACTTCTCTCCAGGGTTCATAATCTACAAGAGTGGCCGCATCGAGCGCCTCACCGGTGAAACCATCGTCCCATCTTCTTTAACTCCCCACAATGGCGTCGTTTCTAAGGACGTCGTTTATTCTCCCGGCGACAATCTCTCAGTCCGCGTTTTCCTCCCGGAGAAAGCCGCGAAGACCGGTGAGAAACTCCCTCTCCTCGTTTACTTCCACGGAGGAGCATTCATCATCGAAACCCCTTTCTCACCGACTTACCACACTTTCCTCACGACGGCTGTCTCTGCTTCCGACTGCATAGCAGTGTCGGTGGATTACCAGCGTCAACCGGAGCATCCCATTCCGATCCCTTACGATAATTCATGGACGTCTCTCAAATGGGTATTCACTCACATCGCCGGATGTGGACCGGAGAATTGGCTGAACAAACACGCCGACTTCAGTAAAGTATTCCTCGCAGGAGACAGCGCCGGCGCGAACATCGCTCATCACATGACTATGAGAGCTGCGAAGGAGAAACTAAGTCCCGAGTTAAGCGACTCAGGAATCTCCGGGATCATCTTGGTCCATCCTTACTTCTGGTCGAAAACACCAGTCGACGATAAGGAGACGACGGATGTTACGAAGAGGTCCAGATCGGAGGTGCTCTGGAAGATAGCGAGTCCTAATAGCAAAGACGGAGTGGATGATCCATTGATCAACGTGGTTCAGTTAGAGTCGGTGGATATCTCCGGCTTGGGATGCGGAAAGGTTTTGGTGATGGTGGCGGAGTTAGATTTGCTAGTGAGGCAAGATTGGTGTTACGCGGCCAAGCTTGAGAGGAGCGGTTGGATGGGAGAAGTGGAGGTGATGGAGACTAAAGGAGAAAGCCATGTTTTTCATTTGAAGAATCCTGATACTCAGAAAGCTCATGAACTCGTGAAGAAGTTCGCAAGCTTTATTAAAGGAGTGATGTAATGTAGTTGCTGTCTGTAATATGCTCAGTGATTATCATACAAGAAAAGGAAAATAAAGTCATCACCTTTATCATCTTATAGAAAGTTTGAACACAAGGACGCAAATTTAACAAAACAAACAGAGAAGAAAACGTTTGAAACAGAGCTTTACTTTTGTTGTTGTTCCGCAGCTACTTATCAAGATCATATTCGAAACCAGGTAAGGAACACAATGGAAGATTCTCAACCTCTAGATAGACAATTCAGTAAGGTAAGAACTCAGAGAAGAGGTGGTTAATAGCAACAGTGAGTTTCAGGATCTCAAAGGTTTCCTCATTAGTAAGTGTTCTAATAAACCTCACTGGATTGCCTCCCTAGAGTTGGATGATTCGTGCTACTGATGAGGCCATGGAGCGCACACAATTGTTTTTATGAAGAAGAGGGAAGAATGGGTTCAATGGAAACATATGCGGCCAGCAGTTTATATCTACAGCTGAAAATATTTAAACACAAGTCATTCCAATGTTTGGAAAATGGCCATAAAGTACATTGATTTGTGTATATATCTCTTCCATTAAAGAGACATGACCAACATTTTACGCCATAAAAAGGGAATCGTTGGGGCTTGGCTAAACACGGCCTCACTAGAAGAGAAATGGCCTTAGCTGATATATTACAAAGAGAATAGCTTCTGATTTGTTTTCCATCTCTCTCAAACTGACCAAACGGAAGAAATGTCAATTGAAGTAAAGCCAAAACCAGGGATCTACAAAAACTGTTAAAACTTAAACCGGATTCTAACAGAGCTAACTTTCACACCAACAACGCAACGATGCCTAACTAACTGTCTACCATCACATTCAGGCATCAAACAAATCACAGAACCAGAATAAACTGAAACCACCCTTAAATAAACCCGAGAATCAAATTGGGCAATTCTCTTAAATAGCCATTTTTTAGTTTTTGTCACAAAAATAGCCCTAAAAAAATAAAATGACCAAAATAGCATTATTTTTTTTTGAAATTTTCAAATTTTTTTATTTTTTTTGGAAATTTGAAACTATACCCCCAAACCCACCCCTTAACTCTAAATGCATATTCCAAAGATGTGTTTATTACACCAGACACCGCGAACTATAAACAAAAGCAGAGGACGAATAGTACATTTTAAAACAAACCCGTAAGGGTAGCATTAACCGGTATAGATGTGGAGACGAATGGCGATGGTGAAGATGGTGATGAGAGCGAAGTAAATGATGGTGTGTACAAGAATCGATGCTCCGCTTGTGTGCATATTTCCAAATTCGACCTCTCGCTGGGATCTGAAAGAGAAGTCCCGGAGTCAGAAGCACAAATAGTATCACTGCGACCACTACAGGTCCCCAGTCCGCCTTACTACAGAGAGAATTAGCAGAGAAGAAGTTAGAGAGGGAAAAATACTTGAGAGCGTGCGCGTGCAGAGACAGTTTTTTTTTTTTTTTTTTTATTTGAAGAGTTCGAAACGTCTTGTGCTATGTGAAAATGAAACGGCCGGTGGCAATGTCACGTGCGGATACGTTATTTCGAAAGACTCAACACGGGAATCCGTGACTAATGATTGTTAAAGAATAATCGATGGTTTACGACAGAGCAAAGATTAAAATGGGCTCATCTATGATCTGATTCTATCTGGGTTTAATCTCAGTTTGGCCCACTACATATAAAATATAAGAAGTACAGCGCACCTCGTCTCAGTAACATTAATCTTTGCCAAGTTGGTTTGATTTTTTCTTAATCTCTTCAATATCCACTTGCAGTCATGCACTGAGTCACTGACATATTCTTCTCTACTTTTCAGAAATGGGTGAACTATACATATATATATATATATATATATATATATTCAGGGGGCGAATGCAGAGTCAAATTATACTGGATGCACTAAAGAAAACTTTTCATTACTAACTATCTATTAATTCATACTCCCTCCGTTTCATATTAGTTGTCGTTCTAGGTTTATGCACACATATTAAGAAAACATTTAATTTTACATGTTTTTAAAATAAAAACACTATTATCAATACACTTAACCATATATCAACTAATAGAAAAATAAAGTAGAGAATATTACCAATAAATTTTGCATTGAAAACCGAAAACAACACTTATTTTGAAACAAAAATTTTACTCCACATATAATTTGAAACGGAGGGAGTATAATTTTACATTGAGAAATACAAAAAAAACGGTGCATGGGCACCCAATCCTCTTCCTTTGGCTTTGCCACTATTATATATATCCCTCCAATGGTGGAGCCATGTAGTGTTGAGGGGAGGTCAGTTGACCCCTATGACTTTTACAAAAAAAAATGAATTTAGCTTAGATACACTGTTTCTTTGTGGATCATTTGGTTAAAATACGTTACTTTGACCCCCATGTCACATGTTCTAACCTCTTCATCGATCTATTTAAAATTTTTGCTTAGTATTACTATATAATTATTATTTTAACAAATGATTCCTATAAAAAATTATGCTGGCTCCGCCTCTGTATATATCGATTAAGGACAACGTTAAGAAGTCTTGTAGTTTGTACATATGAATGCATTCAGTGTGTTGCTCAAAAAAAAAAAAAAAAGAACGCATTCAGTGTTCACACGACCAAATCTGGTTGGTTGGTATGTCGTGATCAGTTCAGTACTCACGAGCTCAGTGGCGAACTTGTGGGCGACTTTTTTTCTCTTCTTGTTATTTTTACTTTTTGTCTTCACTCTTCTTTCCTTTTTCTTGTAAATAGATATAAATGAGATCATAGGAGGGCAGCAGATATGTACATGTTCTTCAGCATCGTCTAAGATCACAAAATAAAACTACGTAGTGCATTCAAATAAATTCTGAAATTTAATAACTCGTTTATTATTGAATTCATTTGTACAATCCTTCACTTTGTTTTGTTTAATAACTTCTAGCCATATAGTTTTTCATATTTGTACCTAGTTATTTAGCTGGTAGGGATACTGAATTCTTTTTTTTTTATATACTGAATTTTTTTTCTTCCTATGTTGTATGGATTACTAGTTAATCAGATGTAAGTTTGTTCTAACATCACTTCTTTCTTTTTTGTTTCTTTTTGGTCAAATTCTAACATCACTTCCTTTTCTAAAAATTAAAGCACTAATCATTTTCTTGTATGTTAAGCACTATATATATACATGTTTTTTGGTATGAGTCACTAAACATCAGCTATTTCTTTAATCCAGAATTTTGTACTAAATGAACAACCAGTGGGGCACGTTAGCCAAAAGTAATGATGGTGATTATTTTTGGTAAAGTGTATAGTTACACTCTAGGTACAGATTAATTTATAATCATACTCCTAAAATAGCTTAAATCATAGTTAATGTTTAATCTCCAGTATACACATTTTTAAGATTGTTTATCCATAGTAATAAATATTAGTAAAAAATATTAATATACAAACTATTTTGTTTGTCTAAGTCTCACAAAATAAATCAAACAACTAAAATCATCTCCAATTCTTCTTTATTATAGAAATATTTAAAATATATGAAAAATAGAGATATAAGTTTTGCTCCAATGTATTTCTCTATAATAGATTAATATTATATTTATCTATCTAAATAGATAAATGATATTTTTCCCTATATATATGGAGAAAATATATAGAGGCAATAAAACTAAATATAAGAGAAAAAATAAAGTTAATATATTTATAAAGGTAAGTATAACATTCAAGTATTATATAGGAATACATTGGAGCAAAACTTTCATCTTTATTTTTCCTCTATTTTAGAGATTTCTATAATAAAGTGAGTTGAAAAATTCGAAAAATTCACATGTAACATCAAGAAGAAAACAAATGAGCATCTATGTGCTTTTCACAAGGCGATGTCTTTTCGTGCATATGCATTTCAAAGTTTCAGATAAATAGCCCTCAATTTCAGAATTACATTTAGAACGGAAAAACGGATCAAACCTGCTCTGCTTAACTCGCCAACCCATCAGTTAGGTGATTTTCTATTCAAAAAATCGGGTTTACATAATCCCCAGAAAATATATTATACTTGCACTCGTCCTGTCAAAATCCATGTTATAAAAATCACTTTCCTAGACGATTTACCGGCCGAGAACTCGTAGAACTGTTGGTCACCATGGCGAGTTAAGGTGATTCAGTTGAATTATAAGTAATCCGAGTTAGGACCGTCTAGAACGTAGTTTATTGAAACGTGACCAATTTTTAATTTTAAGCGTATAACCCAAAATCCAAAACTCTATCTTACTCCCTCCGTTTTCGTTTTTAAGGCGCTTTAGCATATTGCACCCAAATTAAGGCAATTAATATAATGTCTCTTTTGTCCTTTTTTGTCTTAAAGTAACGTGTAAGTAGCATGTGTTTATTTTAAATCAAAGGGTAGATAAAGTCTAAAATGATCAAATGTTACATAAAATTTTGGAGAAAACAGTCATTAAAACCTTGAACTTTCAAATTAAAGT
Organism: Sinapis alba; assembly: GCA_012274485.2. NCBI lineage: Eukaryota > Viridiplantae > Streptophyta > Magnoliopsida > Brassicales > Brassicaceae > Sinapis > Sinapis alba. The sequence continues at coordinate 21,378 of MU107310.1, forward strand.
CAAAAAAACCTTCAACTCATGTTTGAGCCAAAAAAATCTTCAACTTTTAAATATTGGTCATTTTAACTCTCATATTTTGTTGACTCGGCCATTTAAGAAATCTGAATAGTCAACAAATAAAACCGATTAAAAATAAACGTTTGTTAACTCTCTAAACGACATCATTTTAAAAACTGGTTAAACCATTGATCAAACAACGTTTTTTTGCTTCTGTAAACACTTAAATCATCTCTTTCGTGAAACCATAACCCCAAATCAACTTCATCTTCTTCACGTTGGTTTCACGAAAGAGATGTTTTAAGTGTTTATAGAAGCAAAAAGACATCGTTTGGTCAATGTTTAAATTATTTTTTAAAATAATGTCGTTTAGAAAGTTAACATACATTTATTTTTTAATCGGTTTTATTAGTTGACTATTCAAGTTTCTTAAATGGCCGAGTCAACAAAATATGATAATTAAAATGACCAATATTTAAAAGTTGGCGATTTTTTTGGTTCAAACACGAGTTGAAGGTTTTTTTGGCTTTAATTTGAAAGTTCAAGGTTTTAATGGTTGTTTTCTCTAAAATTTTGGGAACGACTATTATTATGATACAAAACAAAAACTCTAAAGCCACTTAAAAAAACAAAACAGAGGGAGTAGTTGCTATCACTGAATCCAAAATATTTAATGTTAGTGAATCGTTTGAGCTTTATATTGACAGTTTGATGAAAAATGTTACTCTCTCCGTTTTTTAATATAAGTCGTTTTAGAGAAAAAAATTATTTTAAATTATATGACATTTTCAGTTTTCGATGTAAAATTTATTAACAGTTTATGTTATATGACCAATGATAATATACTTTCTATTTTATTATTGGTTGAATTGTGGTTAGATAAATAATTAATGATGTTTTTATCTAGAAAATATAAGAAATTAATTATATTCTTAATCTACGTGCATAAGAGTAAAATGACTTATACTCCCTCCGTTTCATATTACTTGTCGTTCTAGGTTTATGCATACATATTAAGAAAACATATGATTTTGTATATTTCCAAAATAAAAACACAATTACCTATACACCTAACCATATTTCAACCAATAGAAAAATAAGATGGAGAATCTTATTAATTAATTTTGCATTGGAACTCTAAAACGACACTTATTTTGAAACGAAAATTTTCCATACAACTAATATGAAACGGAGGAATTATTAAAACACGGAGGGAGTAAACAATGAACAAAATGAAAAACATAAACAGTTGTATTTTTCATGTTTTAGAACTCGTAAAGAAGAAAATGAAGTCACATTTATTGTTTAACTGAAAACAATAATAATAAAAAATAGGAGTAGTACAATTAAGCATCAAAGTTATGACAATGACGTCAAAACACCACTTCGACCACTACAGCACCTTAAATTATAAGTTGTCGCTAACTATACAAGACATATAAGTTATATTTCAATTAAAAACTATTAAAACGTTTAAAAAATCCCCGATTACTCTCCATTTTTTTTTTTTTTTGTTAATTTGCTACGCCCGAACCAGCCACACACATTACCTCTAGTGTGTTTTAAAACAAGAGATACACATAATTTAAATTATGTTCATCTGCAGTTGTCTCATTTAAAATAAGTTCAACCTGCATTTGTATCTATAACTCAAATTTTCAAATTGATTGATCCGTACCCACTTTGCAGCAGGTTAAATAGAACATGATTCATGAGTTTTAAATAAAATTCAATCATTCCATTTCTACTCCAAAATAGATTAAAATGAATTTACTCCACAAATAGATTCATTTATTTTTTTGTTTATTATTTTATTTTTATTTTAAAATGGAATAGGATTGAAACAAATAACAATCCGTTTTAAAAAAAAAATTGGAGGAAAATGTGGAGTGTTTATTTGGATGCTCTAATTACATTGACAAAGAAAGAAAGAGTAAATCTCTGAGTTAAGCCTGGATATTTGGTTCTTTAGGCTTTTTTTTTTTGGGTTCGGATCTTTTGGAGCCTTAAAATTTGGACCCAACTGGGTATTTCAAAAATTTTGGATCGGTTTGGATCAAGTTATTTAGGAACCACTAAATATTCACTATTTTTCGCTGCCTAAATTTTTTGAATCAGTTCGAGTCTTTTAGGTACTTAATGAAATTTTTTTCATGTTTTGGGTCGGTTTCTTTAAAATTTTGGGTCTTTTGAATATTTTTTGGTCTTTTTAATGTTTTTTGCTGGTTTCTTTGTAACTTTTGGATCTTTTAGTTACTTTTCGAGTTTGTTTAGTGCTTTCAAACTAGTTTTTTTTTGTATTTTGGGGGTTTGTTTTATAAATTTTGGATATATTTAAGGTAATTCGGGTATATTTTATCCTATATCCGAATTTACGCCAAAACATCTTATCTATTAAAATAAAAGTCATAACTTTTTTATGTGTGATTTTTTAATTTGGACCATTCTTTAAATTTTTTATTAAATGTATTTCATTAAGACTAATAACATATAAAATCTTTGAACTACTTTAATCATAATATATTTTAATATCTTTTCATTTTTAAATATAAATAAATATATTTTAAAATTCTAACAAATCTGTTTAAAAGACTTTAATAAGATCTTAATTTTTTAAATTATATGTAAATATTTTCAGTAATTTTATAATTAGTTTTGAAATATTATTATACATTAATATATTTTATAAAATTAAAAATATATATTCTATCATATTTTATCTATTATATAATCACAATCAATCATATTAAAAATTATTATATGATCTAAATATAACAAAATTATATTAATTTTATATATTTCATTTCATAGGTATTTATGTTCAAAATATAATACGTTGATAACACAAATCAACATTAGCAAACTATATAATACATGTATAAAAAATTAACATGTATTTCAGTAAAGCTAATAATATAAATTATTTTAATCATGATATCTTTTCATTTTCAATATAAATATAAATATATATATTAAAAATTCTAAAAAATATTTTAACTCTACTTTATTTTTCAAAGAGTTTTAACACTACTTTATTTTCAAAAAGTTTATGTCAATATTTAAACTAATTTCATAATTAGAAATCAACTATTATTATGTATAAATATATATTCAGTTATCGTTCATAAAATAAAAAATAAAAATTCTATTTTATTTTTATATATTTTATAATAATAACAATTCATGTTAAAATAAAATTATTATATTGAACTAGATATGATCAAGTTATATTAAACTGATAAATTTATAAATTTTATTTTCATAAATATAAAATATTTATGCTAAAATATAATATGATGACATAATGACTTAACATTCACAAACTATATACTACATATATAGAAATTGACATATCTTAGATTTTGGTATATATAATAATATATTATTTAAATAATTGATTAATTATAACATGTAAATTATAAATTATTACATTTAAAATAGTTATAAAACATTTAAATATATAATTAACGTTTAAAATATATACCACTAATGATCTAAAATAAATATATATAAAAAATTAAAAATAAACACTTGTGTAATTGCACGGATCAAGATATAATGATTATTAAAATTCAGATCTACTTTTACCTCTTCGGATCTTGAGTTTGGTTCAAGTCAGTTCTAAAACCAGTGGATCGTTTACAATAGGATCCAATTGGGGTAAAATGTTCAGTTTCGGATCCTACCTGAATTTGTGTTTTTCGGTCAGTTAAGGTTTGAGTTTTCGGATCTGGATAAAATGCGGAGTTCTATGTCTACTCAGAGTATTGAGTTAGTTTCTGAGTGAGAACAGAATCTTCTTTTACATAACGAGCCCACCAAAATTTAAACAAAAAAGAGCAAAAAATAAAAGCAGTAAATAGACGCCATAACTTTTGTTATTTGCTCTGATGCTCTCTACGAGTTTCTCGTTTAATTCAAACCATCTCACTCTGTACCTCTCTCTCTCTCTCTCTCTCTCTCTCTCTCTCTCTCTCTCTCTCTCCATCTTTTGATTTTCTTCTAACCTTTATTTATTTGCTTTTTGCTTTTTTTTTTTGGGTTCAAAGAGACAATTATCTCCCCACTGTCTTTATGTTCTTTCTAAACCCAATCCAAGCCAAAACAAAACAACAGAATCAAATCTTCTTTCTCATACCTTCCTGTGAAAACTAATCCATTCATGAAGCCATCAGCTTCCTTTACTATCTCACACATTCTTGCACTCTACTTTCTTCTCACATTAACCCATGTAGCTCAAGCTTCCCATCAATGGCAATCACCAATAAAAACCGTCGTTGTTTTGGTCATGGAGAATCGTTCCTTCGATCACCTCCTAGGCTGGATGAAGAAATCGGTTAACCCTTCCATAGACGGTGTAACGGGTCAAGAATGTAACCCGGTTCCGAATTCTACTCAAACCATATGTTTCACAAGTGATGCTGAGTTTGTGGATCCGGATCCGGGTCATTCGTTCGAAGCTGTAGAGCGACAGGTATTCGGGTCGGGTCAGGGCCAGATTCCGTCAATGATGGGTTTCGTTGAGCAAGCGCTTTCGATGCCGGGTAATTTGTCGGAAACCGTCATGAAAGGCTTCCGGCCTGAAGCTGTTCCGGTTTACGCTGAGCTGGTTAAAGAATTCGCTGTGTTCGACCGGTGGTTTTCTTCCATACCTGGTCCGACTCAACCGAACCGGTTGTTTGTCTATTCGGCTACTTCACATGGTTCCACAAGCCATGTCAAGAAGCAGCTTGCTCAAGGGTACACCTTTTCACATTATTTCTTTATTATTTTCTTGGTACTTTAATTTAAAACTTAATCACGGAATTTAGTACTTGAGGATTTTCCATAACAAATCTTGAATAATTGAATGAGCAAAATTCCTAAATTTAGAAAATATTTATTTCATTTAATAGCAATGATTTAATTTATTTTTAATCGATTTCAAAATTATTTAATTTTTGTAATGAATGTCTTGGGGGTTGTAACGGTTTACAGATACTGATAGTAAATACAATTTCACTTTAAATACATTTTGTAACAATAACTTAATAGTCATACCTTACAAGATTACCATTGTAAGTTTGCAACTACAAATAAATTTGATGTGATGTCGAAGGAGTAATTACTAAACCGATATTAACTTATATCATCATTTGATTTCAGGTATCCTCAAAAAACAATATTCGATTCGCTTCACAGCAACGACATCGATTTTGGAATCTACTTCCAGAATATTCCGACGACATTATTTTACCGTAATCTCAGACAGCTAAAGTACATTTTCAAATTTCATCAATACGATCTGAAATTCAAGAAAGACGCAGCAAAAGGAAAGCTACCAAGCTTAACCGTGATCGAACCGAGATATTTCGACCTGAAGGGCTTACCGGCCAACGACGATCACCCATCGCATGACGTGGCCAATGGTCAGAAGCTGGTTAAGGAAGTGTACGAGACACTTAGGTCGAGTCCACAGTGGAACGAGACGCTCCTAGTCATAACGTATGATGAGCATGGTGGATTTTATGATCATGTGAAAACTCCTTTTGTCGGCATACCAAATCCGGATGGAAATACCGGACCGGCCCCTGGCTTCTTTAAATTCGACCGGTTAGGTGTTCGGGTTCCTACCATTATGGTTTCACCTTGGATTCAGAAAGGAACCGGTAAGTTCTTCTCTTTTTTTCTCTCTACAATAGTTTTAGTGTTTTACAATCTTGTTCTTTTAGTAATTTTTTTCAAAGTTTATAACTAAATTAATAGAGTATTTTAAACTCCGCTTTTGAACATGATTTATTGACATATAAATAGAGTTATAGTTTGTGTTGTGTATATAAATATTATGCATATAAATATAAATATTGTAGCTTTTTTTCGAAAAAGCATTGTAGCCTTTAATTATGATTAAAAATGTGTATCCTTGATAACTTATTTCAAAAAAAAAACCATAGAAGTTTATCACTTCAACATACTAATTCTTTTTATTTATTTTATTCCTTCTAAAATTCTTCGAAATGCTTATATTCAACAATTAAGAAAATCTATTGCTAATATGAAAAGTACTTACTTCTACATTCAGACAAAGAAGGTAATGTGTATTTCATGTGTTTCCACTTTCTACTGTACTATTTTCGACAGCCTATTGACATTTGCTAACAAAATCACATGGATAGACATAGATTTGACAACTATATAACATTATTTTAATATCTTCTTGATTGTATCCATTAATTGTGGTGGATAAATAATTGAAATCTATTGGTTAATATCTTCTTGATTGTATCCATTAATTGTGGTGGATAAATAATTGAAATCTATTGGTTATTCCACTCAAAGATGTATACGGAGTATTAGAATTTGTCGGCGTCGTCGCGTGACTCGTGTTTTCAACCATACTCTGACAATCCATTTGATTAATTTATTTTATAATACATAGCTTACAACTTTTTTATTCTTTGTGTGAGCGAAGTGGTGAGTGAGGCAAAAGGACCAACAGAGAGCTCAGAGTTCGAGCATTCATCAATACCAGCGACCATCAAGAAACTTTTCAATCTTTCTTCCAATTACTTAACACACAGAGATGCGTGGGCTGCTACTTTCGAAGACGTGGTTTCTCACTTAAACTCTCCTCGAACTGATTGTCCCATGACTCTACCTGACGTTGCACCCATGAGAGCCACTGAGCCTAATGAAAACGCAGCCCTTTCTGAGTTTCAGGGTGAAGTGGTTCAGCTTGCAGCGGTTCTTAATGGCGATCACTTCCTCAATAGCTTCCCCGACGAAGTTGGGAAGAAGATGAATGTGAAACAAGCTCATGAGTATGTCAAAGGAGCTACTTCTCGGTTCATTAGAGCTAGCAAAGAAGCAGTGAAGCTTGGTGCCGAGAATTCTGCCATTGTTGATATGCGATCTTCGCTCACTACAAGGCCACGCAACCTGTGACAAAACGAAAAAATGATAACAAACCTTGTGAAAATTTATAGGTTTGTTTTTGTTTTCCTTGCAATTTTTATTCCTCTGTTTTGATCTGAAAATGTGTGATTTGATGTTTGGAAACTGAGATTAAGAAACAAAGTAGACAAAATACATTTTAGTGTCACAAAATACATTTTAGTGATTCACTATATATGTGTTTATCAATTAATATTTAATAGTTTGCTAGCTTTTCTTTTCTCGATATTGATTTGTTTATGGGGTTATCATTGTAGAAAGAAGCCGAAAAACCAAACTGATAAAACGAATAATATAAAAACGATCATAAAAAAATAGACAAATCAAAAGAAGAAATGAGAACCAATACAAAAATGTTTTCGAAAACAGAGATGGAGTCGAGATTCAATCTCTTTCCTTAACTTTAAGTATTTGTTCCATAGTAAGAGGGAACATAGCAATATACCGAGTCCGATGATACAACCATGTAAGACGAATCACACATCACTTGTGATCGTCTCGACGAACTAGTGAACTACGAAACACTCTCGAACTATAGACTTACGCTAAGGGATTTGCTGGTTTTTTGCTATGTAAAAACATAAAGAACGAATGAGGAGAAAACGAGTTATTTAAAGAAGAAATGAGAGCTCAAATTTCGTAGTTGGCAGAGCACGTTAGCGAAGATCTCTCGTTCTGATCTTTGGTGGAAAGATATACTTTGTGTCATTTTCAGATGAGCTACGCGTTGTTTACATACAAACGTCATGTTGTTTTTTGGTTCAAAAATTAGCCAAAAAGTTATGCTTAACTTCGTCCAAAAAGAATCTTATTTGGCTTATGGCCCTTCACCAAAACCTAAGACCCAAGCTGATGCCCACGCCCAAGCCGAGCCGGACGGCAACAACGGCGCATGTGGGTAACTTTCTCTTCTTCTTAGACGTTTGAACCTATGTGAGATGATAAATATACAAAGTGCTCCTCATTGCTTCTCTTCCCCGATGTGGGACTCTCTCCATTTCCTCTTATTTTTACAGAATTTTGGGCTTGCTGTGTATGAAGCCCATATCATTCATTTCCTCTAATAATTAAAGCCCAAAGGCATTTAGTTGATCCAACAATCATTTTATCAACCTGCAAATTTTTTATTTTTTTGACGGCATCAACCTGCAATTATTCCATAAATGCACTCAGTTTCCAGAGATTTCAAGTGATACTTGCAAATGGATATGAAATACACTCTATAAATCGAAATTTGTATCATACTTAAAAAATTATTAACAATCAAGCTATCAAAATGTCTTTATGATTTTTTTGATTCCCCAACCAAGATTTCCAGTTAACCAGAATGAACATGCAAGTATATCTGAATGAAGATTAAAGTTTCATTTTCTAATATCAGACTTTCTCTCTCTTTATCCTCTCAAGTAAAAAAAATCTGAGTTGAGTTCCAACGTCCGGTGAGCGCAACGGGTGGTGCCGGAGGTGCCTCTTCTTCTTCTATTTTGGTCCTTTATTGCTGCTTTTCAATCTGGTGCTTCGCTTCTGACATACTGCTGGATCTGGTGTAGGGTTCCTAGCTGGTGGGTGCTCAAAGACACAAGATCTTCTTCTCTGGTGAAGGCTCTGCTGCTACTGGCTTCACGGTGAGGCTGTCGAAGTAGTGTTTCTCGGAGCAGTCAGCTTTTTAGATGAGGGAAGATCTATTTTCAGATCTCTTAATCTGCTCTGTCCTTTCTCCATCGACGTTGAGGAGCTTCGGGTCGAGTCTTCAATTGGTTGGGCGGTGAATCTTTGCCATTTTGGTTGGGGATTCGTTTCTTCTATGAGGTCTTGGTTCTTAGGTTCATTTAGGTATCGAAGCGGGTCGGTTCCTCTGTTTGGTGGTTAGGTGAGCTCATGAGGTATTTTGGTCTTTAGAGGCGAGTCGTGAGCTTCAGAGTGCAAGAGATGTTGGCGCTTGGCTCTATTATGGCTCGTGTGTGTTTGGCTGGCTGTTATACTAGCTCACTAAAGTGAGTTCCGATAATCGTCCATGGTTGTCGGAGATTTCTTGCCGTACTACATCATCTCGAACCTTCTCGTCACAGCGGCCTATCAGTTAAATCCGAGTGTATAAGGCGGAAACTTTAGCTTGGATTGAGTCTCATGGTTCCTTCATGACTAACCTATCACTGTTTGACATGGGTTTTTGGTTCTTACAGCTAAGTCATCGGCGTCTGGTTCTCGGAGGTCATAAATGTGGAGGCGATTCTCAGGGGTCATTGATCGTCTCTGTGTCAAACATTTGGTCATTACACTTTGCAGTGCCGTAAAGGTCGCTTAACATATTGTGGTAGTGTGTTATGACTTTCTTTGCAGGTAACTGGAGATATTCTGATACGGTTGTGGCGGTGAAATCAGATCGTTTTCTGCATGGTCTGTGGTGAAATATCAGTGTGAACAGCTTGGTTCCTCGGATATCTTCTCGGTAAGGGTCTTTTGAAACCTCCAGCTCTATTATTTGTCTAGCACTTCATCCACAGTGAAGGTTGCACGCTACGAGGAGTTCAACGGAACTAAAAATTAAAAATTAAAGTTTCACGCATGCATAAAAAGTTTACCTGGAACTAAAAAATGGAACCACATCGAACCAAATTTATCCAATCTGAGCGGTTACTTTAAGTATTTACATATTATAAAATTAATTTTATTTAGATTTAGAATTACCAAAATACTTAAATTATATTTAAATTTCTAAAATATTAGTTATTTTAAAATAAAAAATTCTGCAAACATTTCATCATTGAATTTATTAGATTTATTTAAAATTAAGTTATTTGGGAAAAAGTAAATAATAATATTATTATATTTTGATTAGGCACGATCAATTGGATTTTAGGTAATTTCTGTAGTTTTGTAACCATCTTTTGTTAATATTAATAACAAGGTGTAAAACATTTTCCATCTGGTTTCAACAAGAGAAACTCTATAACACTTTTTTTTTAAATCACAAATATAACACACAAATGAGCTACAAAATAATGAGGTAGGGGAGAGCATTGTCCCCAAACCAAACGAGCTACAAAATCAGGCACTGTTCATCAATGGTCTTGGAAGATTGATCGATTCCGGTAAAACTGACTTATTTGATGATATACTAAATTACTGATATAGTTATAACTAAATCACTCAAAATGGCTATATATTCCTTTCACTTTTAATTTGGTAATCTAGAATTTGTTAGGAAATTTTATTTATGTAAAAAAATATAAGAGAAATTGTGACTCCTATACACAGATAAAGCCAAAATTAGCTCAATATTCCTTCTATTTTTCAGTTTTAAAATGACAACAATACCTTTACTTACCTATTGATAACCTATAAACTTATCTCATTGTTATAACATAGTCTCTCTCTCCTCTACTTTCTTCGTTTCTTTTACATTCCCATGTCAATTTTCCAGAAATTAATTTGATGTGACTACTCATCCAATTCATCTTCAATGATAGTACAATAATCGATTACAAACTCTGACAGTCCTTAGACAAATCATTGTGAATTCTCACCATATACTCAATTTACCATAGGTAACTCCTTACGAACCTCCATTTCCATCACCCCTACAACACTGATCTACTCAACCAGTGACATATTTATGTAATCTTGATCTTCCCACCAATACCGCTGCATTCGATTTCAGGATCGAGCTCGGGAATCCAGAATCAAAACAATCGTTTCGATCTAACCACTTCTCTTACCACCATCTCTAGCGATTTCACGTCAGAATCTTGATCCAACTTGGTAGATTGACTCACTATGACTCAGGTGATTCAGGATACAATACATCTTAGTCGTGGTGTTTATTGTTATTTATTTGCCATTTGGGATACATATTTGGTTGGTTGGTACAATACATGTTGCTGATAACTGATAAGTACTTTGTACGATGGTACAAAATTATTTTTGTTACATGATATATAGTTTTTTAACTGCTAAAAAGTAGATAACAAGCCCATGGAAACAGTCAAAGAATCAAACATCTCTTTCACTCGTCTAGAATCTGCTGAGCTTGTGATCGCAACGATCACCGTCATTGTTGAGGTGAAGCTTGAAGAAGTTTCGAGTGACAAGTTCCTCTCCTTGATCAGGATGAGTTATAACATGTTCATCCTCAAATTCCTTCACTACGAATAACATTTATGTTAGCTGACAATTTTTAATACTCGATATTACTTAAGGTTCAACATATTCTCAATTCCTTATTGATGTTTAGCATACATTGTTTTGCTAGTTGTTACAAACAAATTGCTGCTAATTAATAAGTGGTTAATAAAATGTTACATAATAGTTGTCGTTAGATGATACATTTCGTGTTAGCTGATAAATGGTGTGTTAGAGGATACATGGTTTGTTATCACTAGCTGATATATAGCTTCATACCAAAAAATGAGTATCCCCTATAATATATATTATTGATCGTTGCTATCAAATTATGTAGCAACTAACAAACCATGTATCAAAACAGTGTATCATCTAACAAACCATTTATTAAATTGTGCATCAACTAAGTAACAACGTATAATCTAACAAATAATGTAACAATTAACAAAGCAAATATATAAAACAAAAGATAAATACCAATGACCTGCTAACACATTATGTATCGTATAAGTCAAATACTAAATATTATTTCTTTTATTACTTGATAAATATAATTTTATAATAACAATTTATCCACTAACAATTTATAAATTGTTTAAGTTAAAACTTGGAACAAGATGTAGATTCTTAATTTCCAAGGATATTTTTATCGTAATCCCTAATTCATTGATTTTTAATTCTGAAAACATAATGGGAGATTCATAAATTAAGAACAGGCTCAGCCCATGGCACAAGCAAAGTAAGCAATGGCTTAGGACCCAAAAAAATATATGGAGTTTTTGCAAACAAAAAAAAAAAATCTAAAAATATTTATAGTTTTGTTGGTAAAAAAAGGGTCATTTTTTCTAATTTGAATTGGGTCTGAGTTTACATTGGGCCGCCGCTGATTAAGACACGGTAGTAATAACGAGATGAAGAAAAATAGTAAGTCAACGAAGGTTTGTTGATGAAAACGTAACTACTGGTGGTTGAAAGATTTGGAAAAAACGCAGATGCGACAAATATTTGTGAATGATCTATTTCTCCATTTGATTTGATTAATTTATAAAAACGGTGAATTAATTTATTGCTTAATAAAAATGACACCAAAATAAGATGAAAAGAACATTATACAAAAATGAAACAGAAAGTCGTATGGAAGAAGAGAGGTGCACGAGGAAGATGAAAGTAAGGGTAATATAAGAACTTCAAGAGACAAAAAATGCAATAATCTATCCATATATCAAATGCTGTATAGTTTTTTAAATGAAAGAATTACACTGAGAGGCAGCTTATGAGTTTTATTAATATCATAAGACTCATAAGCTTATTCGACGGCAACATCAACATCGACGTAATATGTAGAGACGTCGGCGACTCTTGTCTTTGGATTACCAGAAACATCTTCTCGTCACTCGAACTCATTATTCTCAACATAGTTATCTCACCTATAACCGTCGCAAAAAGCTCGAGACATCAATGACCACTTTTGTCTTTTTTGCACTTTTGGTCCTTACCGTTTTGTATAATTTTATACTAAATCTAATTTTTAATTATGCATATCTCTACTTGAATTAAACTCCTAACTTTTTATTAATCATTCCAGTCTATCTTTATAATTGCACGAATGATCCTTGTTTTTTTATTTATTTTACCTCACCCCAAGCATTCAAAATAAACAATTTTCTTTGATTTACCCCCAACTTAATCAATTATTTTAAATAATTCTTGTTGATGCAATTAAACACATATATGCACATGAGACATTTTAAAAAGTCCAAAATAAACTGAATAAACTAATATAAAACCATGTGTACACATATTCTCATATATGTCATTTTCTGCGTGATTTGATTTATTTTTGTTATTTTTTTCATATTTTCGTCAATTGTTATATGTGTACCGCTTCACCATAAATTTTGACGAATTCATCATTTATCACAAATAATTACTTTTTCAATTCACTTTTGATGTATACGTGTACTCGTCACATGGTGTACACAGCCAAATTGTACACAAAACAATAATCTTTTTACATAGAAGCATATTTTCATATTGAATAAATTGATGTGACAAAGTTTACGGAAAAATATTTCACATTCTCACTGATTTATTCATTGAAAGCTAGGTTTGTAAGGTTTGACTTAGATGACAAAATTTTAGTAAAAATTTGTTTTCATTCTATATACGTCATCTTTAGTTTGACTTGATATATTCTGTTATTTTTTTTTTTGTATTTTTGATTAAAAACAGATAATCCACCTATAATAGATGTACAATTTCACTACAATTATTGATGAGTTCATCACTTATCACATACAACTACTATTTATATTGATGTACACATGTATAAAGTTACTGTAAATTAAAAACTTGAAAATAGAAACTGACTGGGTTATCATCCAAATCAAAAGCCTTGCTCTCGTCCATGGTTCATAAATTCATCTAGCTCCACCATCGATTTATTTCAAGCACTACAAGAAATCAAGGCTTTGGAGACTACCGAATTGGTAGCAAATTAGTCGTAAAAGGTGAATTACGACTAAGTAACTTCCAATCATCTTTAGTCGTTAACCGCTGGTCGTAATTTACTATTAGAGGCAAATTAGTCGTAACTTTACGACTACGACGTTTAGTCGTAAAGTAAACGTAAAAGTATTAGTCGTAAGTTAGACGTAAAGATGGGAGTCGTAAGTTAGACGTAACAAAAGAAGTCGTAAACGTGACGTAAAGATTAGACGTAAGTTGGACGCAAATGTACGACCAATGAACATCTACAATCGAAGTAAAGTAGTCGTAAATGAACGACTACTTTACTTCGAAAGGATATGTTCATTGGTGGTATATTTGAGACCAAGTTACGACTGACATATTTAATTACGAGTTTTATAATTAATTAATCAAAAGTAATTAATTAAAAATAAAATATTTTTTTTTTTTAATTTTATAAATTTAAAAGAAAATATATATTCATCCATAAACATAATAATAATATCCATAAAATTAAAATATTTAAAGTACAAAATAATTATTACAAAAAAACTAAACATTAAGGTTTATTTCATAGAAGATCTCAGAACCACGCTGATCCGCACGTCGCTCTAAATCCGCCTGCTCTTCCGGAGTGGGGTCGGGGTTAAAGGTTGGACGTAGAGTCTGCCACGTAGAGGCAAGAGACGGGTTGACGTTTGGGTTAGACTCAAGCATAAGATCGATCATGTTTGCCATTGCCCTAAACTTGTCCTTGTGATCCTCTATGACTCGGTTGGCAGCTGTCAAATCCCTTCGAAGAGAAGAATGTTCTTGCATTCTTGGAGCATGTTCAGCTCTCGCCCTCGGGACATCGTTCACAGTCCCGATCCCGACAATACGGCCCCTCTTCTTCGGTGCAACCTTCAATTAATAAAACTAAATTAGTACATATGTAAAACTAAATTAAATATTAAAAATGTATATAAAGATAAATTTAATTAAGAGATTGAATAATTTACCTGCTCAAAAATTTTGTCTTGTTCGATGGTGGAGAGCTGGACCGGTGCACCTTCCTGACTTTGTTGCGACAACTCAGTCTGGACCTCCTGGATCCGAGCCTCTACACTGTTGTAGATCCTCTCGGCTTGAGGATGCACAAACGTGCCATCGGAATGCTGGTGGGTGGTCCTGTAAATTCGGGCCAGAGAAGGTGGTGCTCCTTCTTTGGCAGCCTAAATTAAAAATAAAAATAAAATTTATTAAACTCACGCATTCAATAAATATTTAATTAATTTATATTTAATAAAAAGTAAGAAAGATCGAAAACTTACAATTTGTAGTGCTATTCCGGCTTGTGGAGTCTGTCCGGAAGTATGAGGGATTGGCAGGTTACCATCCTCATCACGGGTCAACCGGGACGCTGAGCGAGAGACCTTTGAACTGACTTAGGCAAATTCCAATAAGCCTTCAAGCCAGTCCAAACGTCATTGCTGGGTAGGTTTCTTTTGCGTCATCCCCCATTACCCTCCACTTTTCCTTCCAATCGCAACAATGTTCTTTAGGCGAGCCATCGCCTTTTTGTTGAACCTTTCTTTCACCTTTTCGTTGACACCAATGGACCAATTCCATTTTTGCTACAAAAAATATCATACCAAAAAAATTAGTTAATTAAATTATTATTTTGAAATAAAAATAAATAAAATTATATTAAAATTTAAAACTAACCGCGAAGCACTTGAACCAAGTCACACGAACGTGTTCCGGTGTAAGAGACCAGTTTGGATGCGCTTCTCGGAAGTTTGACCTGATGATCTCCCCAACGCACTGTCCCAGACAATTTGTCTGTCAAAAACCTACAAAATTTTTAAAAATATGAAAAAATACTTATATGTAAACCTTATATATAAATTTAAATTTAAATTTTAATATATAAATAGTTACCAGTAAGTGTTCGCAGGTCGATCTGGATCGATGAATGGTAAACCTTCTCGTCCCGGCATCCAGAGAATGTCTTCCACTGTATATCTTGCATATGGTGCATTCGGTGGCACCATCAAATCGGGATGAACAGATGCAGGAGCCGGAGCAGCTGTAGGAGCCGGCGCCGGAGCAGCTGTAGGAGCCGGAGCAGCTGCAGAAGCCGGATGAGCAGCTTCAGGAGCAGTAGACTGCTGCTGAGGATGATGCTGATCGTACCGGGTCTGATGTGGAGACTCATCATACTGAGGATAGTATGGAGCAGGGTCATCATACTGCGGATAGTATGGAGGTACCACAGGGTCGTATGCCTGTGGAGGCACATACGGAGCACTCGGTATTTGGCTCTTAGGGACTTGGCTAGATGATGTATCAGAGGTAGAAGCCGATAGATCTAGCTGACCGAGAAAAGTACTCCCGTACGAGTTTCTAGGCGCAAGGTTCCTAAGTCTCTATCTACCGCCAGCCATAGCAATATATATCGTCAATCTGGAAAAAAAAACATGAATGGTTATAAACAATTTAAACTGATTATATCAAATTAATCAAAATTTATTCTAATTATATCCTAAACTAATTCCATACTTAACTACTTCCATCCTAAACTAATTCCAAACCTAATCTAACCAAAAAAAAAGAAGTACCTAGAGAGGGGGAGTCGTTGTTAGAGAGAAGGCAGTGAGCTACGAAATGGTTTCGGCAAGGTCGAGTATATATAAAGTTTTAGTGTTGGTCGTAAATTGGAGGTACTTTTACGACCAATTGGAGACTATTGGTCGTAAGTAGGATGTAACTTTACGACCAATGAACGACCAATTCCATTTACGACCAATTAGGATCTATGTTTTACGACCAATCCGGGACTAATGGTCGTATACTAGTAGGTAATTTACGACTAACTTGGGACTTCCAAGTTTACGACTAATTTGGGACCACCTGTGGCAAATTAGTCGTAACTTTACGACTAAAACGTTTAGTCGTAAAGTAAACGTAAAAGTATTAGTCATAAATTAGACGTAAAGATGGGAGTCGTAAGTTAGACGTAACAAAAGAAGTCGTAAACGTGACGTAAAGATTAGACGTAAGTTGAACGCAAATGTACGACCAATGAACATCTACAATCGAAGTAAAGTAGTCGTAAATGAACAACTACTTTACTTCGAAAGGAGATGTTCATTGGTCGTATATTTGAGACCAAGTTACGACTGACATATTTAATTACGAGTTTTATAATTAATTAAATTAAAAGTAATTAATTAAAAATAAAATATTTTAATTTTTTTTTTAATTTTATAATTTAAAAGAAAATATATATTCATCCATAAACATAATAATAATATCCATAAAATTAAAATATTCAAAGTACAAAATAATTATTACAAAAAAACTAAACATTAAGGTTTATTTCATAGAAGATCTCAGAACCACGCTGATCCGCACGTCGCTCTAAATCCGCCTGCTCTTCTGGAGTGGGGTCGGGGTTAAAGGTTGGACGTAGAGTCTGCCACGTAGAGGCAAGAGACGGGTTGACGTTTGGGTTAGACTCAAGCATAAGATCGATCATGTTTGCCATTGCCCTAAACTTGTCCTTGTGATCCTCTATGACTCGGTTGGCAGCTGTCAAATCCCTTCGAAGAGAAGAATCTTCTTGCATTCTTGGAGCATGTTCAGCTCTCACCCTCGGGACATCGTTCACAGTCCCGATCCCGACAATACGGCCTCTCTTCTTCGGTGCAACCTTCAATTAATAAAACTAAATTAGTACATATGTAAAACTAAATTAAATATTAAAAATGTATATAAAGATAAATTTAATTAAGAGATTGAATAATTTACCTGCTCAAAAATTTTGTCTTGTTCGATGGTGGAGAGCTAGACCGGTGCACCTTCCTGACTTTGTTGCGACAACTCAGTCTGGACCTCCTGGATCCGAGCCTCTACACTGTTGTAGATCCTCTCGGCTTGAGGATGCACAAACGTGCCATCAGAATGCTGGTGGGTGGTCCTTTAAATTCGGGCCAGAGAAGGTGGTGCTCCTTCTTTGGCAGCCTAAATTAAAAATAAAAATAAAATTTATTAAACTCACGCATTCAATAAATATTTAATTAATTTATATTTAATAAAAATTAAGAAAGATCGAAAACTTACAATTTGTAGTGCTATTCCGGCTTGTGGAGTCTGTCCGGAAGTATGAGGGATTGGCAGGTTACCATCCTCATCACGGGTCAACCGGGACGCTGAGCAAGTGAGAGACCTTTGAACTGACTTAGGCAAATTCCAATAAGCCTTCAAGCCAGTCCAAACGTCATTGCTGGGTAGGTTTCTTTTGCGTCATCCCCCATTACCCTCCACTTTTCCTTCCAATCGCCAACAATGTTCTTTAGGCGAGCCATCGCCTTTTTGTTGAACCCTTCTTTCACCTTTTCGTTGACACCAATGGACCAATTCCATTTTTGCTACAAAAAATATCATACCAAAAAAATTAGTTAATTAAATTATTATTTTGAAATAAAAATAAATAAAATTATATTAAAATTTAAAACTAACCGCGAAGCACTTGAACCAAGTCACACGAACATGTTCCGGTGTAAGAGACCAGTTTGGATGCGCTTCTCGGAAGTTTGACATGATGATCTCCCCAACGCACTGTCCCAGACAATTTGTCTGTCAAAAACCTACAAATTTTTTAAAAATATGAAAAATACTTATATGTAAACCTTATATATAAAATTTAAATTTAAATTTTAATATATAAATAGTTACCAATAAGTGTTCGCAGGTCGATCTGGATCGATGAATGGTAAACCTTCTCGTCCCGGCATCCAGAGAATGTCTTCCACTGTATATCTTGCATATGGTGCATTCGGTGGCACCATCAAATCGGGATGAACAGATGCAGGAGCTGGAGCAGCTGTAGGAGCCGGCGCCGGAGCAGCTGTAAGAGCCGGCGCCGGAGCAGCTGTAAGAGCCGGCGCCGGAGCAGCTGTAGGAGCCGGAGCAGCTGCAGAAGCCGGATGAGCAGCTTCAGGAGCAGTAGACTGCTGCTGAGGATGATGCTGATCGTACCGGGTCTGATGTAGAGACTCATCATACTGAGGATAGTATGGAGCAGGGTCATCATACTGCGGATAGTATGGAGGTACCACAGGGTCGTATGCCTGTGGAGGCACATACGTAGCACTCGGTATTTGGCTCTCAGGGACTTGGCTAGATGATGTACCAGAGGTAGAAGCCGATAGATCTAGCTGACCGAGAAAAGTACTCCCGTACGAGTTTCTAGGCGCAAGGTTCCTAAGTCTCTATCTACCGCCATCCATAGCAATATATATCGTCAATCTGAAAAAAAAACATGAATGGTTATAAACAATTTAAACTGATTATATCAAATTAATCAAAATTTATTCTAATTATATCCTAAACTAATTCCATACTTAACTACTTCCATCCTAAACTAATTTCAAACCTAATCTAACCAAAAAAAAAGTACCTAGAGAGGGGGAGTCGTTGTTAGAGAGAAGGCAGTGAGCTACGAAATGGTTTCGGCAAGGTCGAGTATATATAAAGTTTTAGTGTTGGTCGTAAATTGGAGGTACTTTTACGACCAATGGGAGACTATTGGTCGTAAGTAGGATGTAACTTTACGACCAATGAACGACCAATTCCATTTACGACCAATTAGGATCTACGTTTTACGACCAATCCGGGACTAATGGTCGTATACTAGTAGGTAATTTACAACTAACTTGGGACTTCCAAGTTTACGACTAATTTGGGACCACCTGTGGAATACGAAAATTTTAGAAGAGATTTATCCCTAACCTTGGGAGAAATCTCTTTTAACAATTCACAAATATATCACCAAAGAGATTTATTAGAGCCTGATAATCCAACCGTAGAAACTGAAAATTCAGTTTCTTCGGAGGAATCTCAGGCGACTGATAAATCTCTATGGGAGATATATTTAGAAATCTGTTTCTAAGATTCTTAAACTTATTTTTTGTGATTTGAGAATGGAAATTGGTGTGTATTTATAAGAAAATTCGAAAGGCATTACGACCAACTAAGGACTGATTGACCAGTTTAGTCGCAAAGTAGATGTAATATTACGACTAGTTTAGGACTACTTCAGCACATTAGTCGTAATGTAGTTGTAAACTTACGACTACTTTGGGACCGATGTAGTCATAGGTTGGATGTAGTTTACGACCAACTATGGTCTAATGGCATTTACGACCAATTAGCTTCGCCTTCTCTTTATACCCTAAAACCGAAACCACAAACCCCATGCATACCCCAAACCCCATACCCCATACCCCTAAACTCCAAACAACATAACTTTTTAAAAATAAAGTACATAATTAAGCGAACATGAGTTTGACAATAAATTTAAACGATGAAGTATATATATATACATTACTCGTTATCAGAAACATATATCACTCGTCATCAGAAACATCATCCCCATCATCATTTCTCTTCAAATTCATCTTCGTTGGCTTGGTCCGTTGCATCGTCTGGAAGTTCTTCATATCCCTGATTATGCGGATCCACAAGTAAAGTATCATCTGTGGCTTGCTCAGGTACTTCTACTTCAATTACATAATCTTCTTGTAAAGGCGCTTGTTCATCAGTCAATACTCTGCCCCGAGGTGAAACTTTTATAACGGCTAACCAAGATAATCCAGATTGTCTGATTCTCGGGTATGGAATAAAACAAACTTGGTCTGCTTGAGATGCTAATATGTAGGGTTCAAATTTGTTGTACCTACGTATAGCATTAATATCAACAACTCCAAACTTGCTATACCGGACACCTCTATTGACTGTAGGGTCAAACCAGTCACATTTGAATAGAATGCATTTCAGCTTCACTACGCCGGGAAACTCCACTTCGATGATCTCTTGTAAGATTCCATAGAAATCTGTCTCAGATTCCACTCCATAGTTCATTGTTGCTCGCCGACTTCCATATTCATAAGTGTGAAAAGTGTAGCCTCGTGTGAAATACATAGATGCTGTGGTGACCTTAGCAACCGGACCTTGTGTCAATTCGTGAAACCACTGAGGATAGAACGGATCATCATAATCAACCTGGACGATCATCAACATTTATAAATATAAATATACAACTATAATAATTATATATTAATTAACCTGAATAAATATACATGCGTTTTTAACCACTTCACAAAGTGTTGATCTTTCCTTTTGTTGAGATCATTGTTTGATATCCCTGGTATAACTTCTTCGACTTGGGCAACGAAATCGCTTTTTTAAAAAAAATATTGATCATTAAAGAGCATATATGTGTGGTAAAATGTAACGGCGAAACTGATTTTAATTACCTTTCAAATGACTCAATCTCCTCTCAGTTAAGGAGTATATATGTGTAGGCACTATGAGCGTCTTCTGTACTCGACCACCAAATTTCTTTCAGATTTCCACCTAGACGTCCAATCTGGCATAATATGTCTGGAACATCTTCAACAACATATGTCGGCATAACACCACCATCATCATATCTGCTCGTAGTCTTTTTTTGTGTTCTTTTTCGTGTCCGGACTTGTGATCTAAAGTAGTACGACGTGAAGTTAGATGTTTCCTCATTCAAACTCCCAGCAACTATTGAACCTTCCACCCTTGCCAGATTTCTTGCTTTCCCTTTCAAATACTTCATGGCTCGCTCGTAACGATACATCCATCCATTATGAACAGGTCCACGAAGCAATGCCTCATACGGAAGGTGGACAACTAGATGTTCCATGACGTCAAAAAATGACGGTGAAAATTTTTTCTCCAAATTGCACATCAAAATCGGGATATTCTCATCAAGTTGTCTGATGATATCTACAGTCAAGGTGCGTGTGCTAAGATCTATGAAAAAAGCTCTGATGCCTACAAATATTAATATACAAGTCAACGTAAGTTACATTTTATAAGTGTTTTCATACGAGAAGTAAATAATTATAATTTTTTTGGTTATCTGCAAGTGCTTCGTGAACATTTTTTGGAAGCAACTCCACAAATGCAAATGGTAGAAGTCGTTGCATAAACACATGACAGTCATGACTCTTCATCCCTGAAAACTTTTGTCCATGCTGATCAACACATCTTGATAGATTTGAAACATATCCATCAGAAAACTTAACATCTGATGTCACCCACTTGAATAACGCCGCTTTTGTTTCTGCAGACAATTTGAAAATGGGAACTGGAATTTTCCATCGTTTCTAATATGCAGCTCAATCCTAGAACATAATGCAGACAAATCCAACCATGAGTTCTTGTTATCTTTTGTCTTCCCGGGGACGTTCAACAACGTATTGATGATTTTGTCAAAGAAGTTCTTTTCTATATGCATTACATCAAGATTCTGGCGCAAAAGTAGATCTTTCCAATATGGAAGTTTCCAAAATATACTCTTCTTGTGCCAATTATGATGTGTCCCGTAGCCATCAGGCATATTTAAAGGAGTATGCCAATTACCCCCTTTGCTGACTGTGTATAGTACTCCACCATAGTGATCAATATTCTCCTTGATTTCTTCTCCAGATAAATAAGGTGGAGCGGTGTCCCGTACAACCCTTTTTGACCGAAATAGTTTCTTGTTCCTTCGGTACGGATGGTTTATTGGAAGAAATCTCCGATGACAATCAAACCATGACGTCTTCCTACCATTCTTCAACTTAAATGCGTATGTGCTTCCCATACAATAAGGACAAGATAGTCTCCCATGCGTCGTCCAACCTGACAACATCCCGTATGCAGGAAAATCACTAATGGTCCACAAAAGAACTGCTCGCATTGTAAAGTTTGTTCTCGTTGAACAATCATATGTTTGCACACCAGTTGACCATAGTTCCTTCAACTCTTCTATCAAAGGTTGTAGAAAAACATCAAGGGACCTCTTCGGATGCTTTGGTCCAGGTATCAATATACTCATGAAAAGCAATTCCTTTTGCATACACATCTCTGGTGGAAGGTTGTATGGCGTCAAGAAAACTGGTCAAAGCGAGTATTATCTTCGAGACATTCCAAATGGAGTAAAGCCATCTGGGCAGAGCCCAAGATAGATGTTGCGGGGGTTGCTTGCAGAATCAGGGTACACCGAATTCAAGTGTTTCCACGCTTTTGCATCAGAGGGATGATTGATCTCGCCTTCCTTTTGGGTATGTTCCGCATGCCATCTCATCGATGATGCCGTCTTATCAGATTGATATAATCTCTTCAGTCTATCTTTAATAGGTAAGTACCACATCCGTTGGTACGGCACCCTATTCCGCCCACGTCCTTGCGGTTTATATCGTGGCTTCTTGCAAAATCTGCACTCTAACAATTCTGCATCTTTTCCCCAGTATATCATACAGTTGTCTATACACACATCAATCATCTCTAAAGGTAAGCCAAGACTATGAACCAGTTTCTAAATCTCATAATAAGATTCTGCACATAAATTATCTTCAAGCAAATACTCTTTAAACAACTCAGCCCATGCATCCATACAAACTTCAGGTAAGTTATGATCAGTTTTGATATTCATCATCCTAGATGCCAATGATAATTTAGAAAGACCTTCTCTACAACCTTCATAAATTGGTTCATTAGCAGCTGCTAGCATTTCATAAAATCTTTTTGCATCCAAGTTAGGCCCCTCTACATTTTCTACCTCCTCCACTACTGATGTTGTTTCACGAAATGCATCTGTAACCATATCATGCATCCTATCATGATCTACCATATGATCCTCTTGAAGGTAATTTTCAGAAGGCAAATGTGGTTCATCTCTATTACGAACATTCTCAACCTGATTACTACTACTAGCTTCATTCCTATTATCACCCTCGCTGTTGTAAACCATATATAGTATTGTGGAGTAAAACCTCTATTAACTATATGTTTCCAAACCGTTTCACAAGCAGCAAACTTTGTATTGTTGCATTTACGACAAGGACAAAACATTTTACCCGTTTCCTTTGTGAGCGACGTTTGTCCGGCCTGGTACATAAATATCTCTGCTCCGTTGATAAATTCATTTGTCACTCTTCCCCTTGAATCTTTATGCGCATACATCCAACTCCTAAGCTCATAGATATTTTGAGACATTTTTCCGCTTTTTTTGGTGTGCATCTTAAAAATGAGGAAGAAGATCATATTTATATGGAAAATTCGATTTTGTTAAGCAATAATTTAACAACGAATTTACTTTTTGTCATAACTTAACTACAAATGTACTACTATTGTTAACGTAAGTTGGTTGTTAATCAGATGGTATATTTTAGATGTAATCAAGTCGTAATATACGACTACTTTACGTCTACAATTGGTCGCTAATCAGATGTAAACCTTTAGACGTAAATTAGTCGTAATTTTACGACTAACTTACCTCTATATTCTATGGTAGTCGTAATTCAGATGTTAGTTGTCGTCTACATTACGACCAAACCTTTTAGTCGTAAGTTTACGTCGATTTTACGAATAATTCTCAGTTAGTCGTAAAGTCGAAGTAGAGTAGACGTAAAATTACGACCACACATTTGTGGTCGTAAATTATAGTCGCAATTCCCACGTTTTCTTGTAGTGAAGCTCCTATGGCGAGCTCTTCAACCATCGAGTAACGGCGAGCTCTTACAGTAAATCCACTCCACTGCCTTATTGGTTGTCGAAGAATCATCTTTGTTGCGCTCAGATCCAGCGTTGTGGCCGTCTGGAATCCTTGTGGGTCGTCCTCTCCATCACATAGTGAAAGCTTGGGAGTAAAAATGGTTAAGTTTATAATTTTTGCATGTTTGGTCTTTCAAGTCTCTTTTTTTTTTCATTTTTGATTGCGGACTTTCAGATATGCATAAATGACCTTTAATTTCGTCTCAAACTTACTAATATGCATTTTAGCCTCTTTTGATTTGTTCCATTTTTCTTATTTATTTTAACATTTTCATTATGTGTTATATGTGTACAACTTAATCACAAATCTTGATGGGTTCATCACTTATCACATACAACTACTATTATTTTGATTCATCTTTGATGTAAACTTGTACGCGACATATGTTGTACACGTGGACGCGACACATATTGTACACAACACAATTATACACAAAACAATAATCTTTCTACATGAAAATATGCTTTAATTGTACATAAAACAATAATTTTTCTACATGGAAGTATGCTTCTATATTGAAATTGATAGTTAAAACAAAGTTTACGAAAAAATAATTCATAACTGCTTGGCTTTATGCATTCAAAACTAGGTTTGGAAAGTTTGACTTAGAAGATAAAAATTTAGTAAAACCTTGTTTGCATTCTATGTACGTCATCTTTAGTTTGACATGATCTATTTTATTATTTATTTTGGTATTTTGATTAAGCAATCATTAATTTACCTATATTAGGTATAACTTTACCACAAACCTTGATGAATTCGTCAGTTATTACAGATAATTACTATTCTTTTGATTCACCATCGATGTACACATGTACATGTTGCAAGATGTACACAACCAAACTGTTCACAAACACCAATTTCTTTACATGGAAGCATGCTTTCATATCGAAACAGATAACTGGATATTTGTTACCGGTGTACATGTTGCCAGCCAAAAAATCGACTTCTCATGGATAGTAAAACATATATGTATGTGTATATATATTTTGAAATTATATATGTAAGACATTGAAACACTTTTAGAAGTGTTTAATAGATTATTAATCGTCATGTGTGCACAAACGTCTTTAATTTTGTGATATGTATATAGAGTAAAAACAAAGATTATTATTTTGTATAGAATTTGCTGATGTACACAAGTCTCCGTGTACATGTGTACAACAAAGGTGAATCACAAAATTTGAAGAAGTTGTATACATATAACTGAACTAACATCAACTTACTTAAAAATAACAAAATACATAACATAATAGACTAGTTCTAATGATGAAGATATAAATAACAATATGTGTACATATGATTTTGTGTGTTGTTCATATCTCATGATTTTAATAATTTTTTATCATTTAGTTTTAGTTTATTTCATTCATTTTATAATTCATTTTGATGTAATTTGGGCATATATATGTTTAGTTGCATTAACAAAGGTTATAGTACATAATTAATTAATTTGAGCTAAATCAAAGAGAAAATTATCTATTTTGAAAGTTTGTGGATAAAGTTTTTTTTTTGTGTACATAATATTATGTACATGTGATCACATACAAATATTATTAGAAATAACTTAGACAATTTTTTTTAAAAGATATTTATCATCTCATTTAGTTTTTAACATGCATATATATATGTGCACATTTGGAAATATGGGACCAAATAAAAAAAATCAGAAAAATTTGTATCAAAAACAAAATAAAACAAAACAGCAGGGATCAACTATTATAAATTTAAAATATTTTTTTGGTTTAGATTGGAAAATTAAATATCTTAGGACAAATTCATGAACAAATATGAACAAATTAGAAACTTCAGATAAATTGGAGAACAAACAAGAGCTTGAAGATCATATATGCAAATAATCTAAACTTCACTGTTATTGTTTCGGTGAAGCTTTCTCGTCGGACTGCGACTACGGTGAGGAGGAGAAGACTTGACTTTGACACATATTACTGTAGAGGATCTGACGGAATGGAGCTGTGGTTTGAGGTTGCTGACAATGGAGCTCTCTTACTACTCCTTCAAGTCGGCCCATGCTTATCACAAGAACATGTTCGTGGATCGAGCTTGAGCATGAATTGAAGATAAATTCAAGATGACGAAGATGGATCTGTAGTCGGAGATCGCGGTGATGGCTTGTAGTTCATCGCGCTGATAGATCCTGTGGTGGAAGCACAGTCGGAATATTAACAGAACCCTTCGACTGCTTCGATGAAGTCGTTCCTATCTTCGTTACACGGTTAAACTATTACTGATACATTTACCAAAAATAATGAAGAAGATGGAATATTGAATAGGTCCACTTAGTTATATATAAATTATATTTTAGTTAGGAAAGAAGAGTTAGTTAGAAAATAAGATAATAAATTATAAGAAAGTTAAAAAAGTGTATAAGGCTATAATTATTGCAAGATTCTTAAGACGGAGTTCTTAGCATAATATAAGAACCGTCTCTTAACTAAGAAAAACTTAAGAGACGGTTCTTAAATATCCTATTTAAAAATTGTATCTTAAGTTTTTCTTAGTTATAAGAAACAATTTTTATATTACACTAATAACTCCACCCTAAGAACTCCGCAATAATCATGCCCTAAAGAATAATAACTGTTCTATAATATAATAAAAACTTAGAAATTGTCATGCAGTATAAAAAGCTCTTTTTAAAAAAAAATTGGCTCTATTCTTGTAAACTGGGCTAAATGTCTTAAGATATAAAACAAATTGTTCGTTCAGTCAATTAAATCTCTCTCTCTATCAACAACCAACTAAAGTTACCAAACCCGTGCTTGTCTAGTAGCGATTCATAGACTAAAATTTTGCTAAATTAAAATTGGTAAGGAAATAATAATAATATTTATTTTATTTAAAAATTACAATATCCTGATTAAGTCATTGGAAAGTAAAACCCAACAGGTTAAATATTGCAATACACTTGGTAATATACTCCACTAACAATCAATTGACCACTTTGTCTCTTCTTCATAGTTGATTCGTAGGTCATATGACTCATATCGATCTTTATATAAAAAGAGGGTTTAGGGAAGTAGATAAAGTAGTCATAGCCTCATGGGGATAACTAAAAGACTACCTAATTGTTAACATTTGTATAGTCTTGCTTCATAGCCTCATAGCCTCATAGCCTCATAGCCTCTGCTTCTCCTTCTTTTACCGTAGATGTTGGTACCTTAATGATTTTACAGATATCTATTTGTTTGCTCTTACTCCATAAAAATATGTATAAACCGATCACAACTACCAGTGATCCAATAACACTGCAACGATAACAAAACAATTTTGATTTAGTAACATTTTGATTGTACTGAACTAAGTGGTTTCCTTCACCACACACAGAATTAAAAACTAAATGGTTTAAAAACAAAAATTTGAAATTTGAATATAAATCTAAATTTAAAACGCAATTTATCTGTTAATTTATGAGTTTTAACATATTAAATGTATTTAAATATAAAAACTTCTGATTTTTATCAAAGTTATCATAATTTGTGTATTATTAGAATAATGAGTTACAAATGGGTTTGAAAAATATAGATATTTATACAATATTTTTTCACTTTTATTCCTGTTAAAATGGAAGTTTTTTATATACCAAACACATGACATCCTTTTCATGAGAATTGAAGTGATGTTACATAAATAATTATTATATTGTATTGTTTTAAAATTTTAAAAAGTATAAAACTCGATTGATCATCTACCTATGTTCATCTATTGATTTAATTAAAATTTTAAATATTTTTATATAATTTAATTTTGAATTTTAAATAAATTTATATTAGTTTGTGTTTGATACAAGACTTGTTAACTTTTATCCCAAGTTAAGTGAAAACCTTCTTCTATTTGTGTTATATTAATTTTTATAATTTGAACAATAATTATGTATTTAATTTATTTTTTGGTATGTAACCAAATTTAGATATTAGAAATCTTACAAAAAGACAAAAAAGTATTTATCATTTTAGGAACATTATAAAAATAAAAGTATTTATTACTAAAATTGTACATGTAATAATATGATTGAAGCCATATCAGATTTTTCATTAAGCTGTATCATCTTTGTTTCAGAATGAATGTGCCAATGACATATAATTTTTTTTTAAATACTTTAGAAATAAATGTTTAGGTATTTTTTTGTACAAAACTTGTTAATTTTTATCTTAAGTTAATTGAAAAATTTCCTATAGTTGTGTTATATTAGTTTTTAGTATTTGACAATAATTATGTATTTAATTTAAACTTTTGATATGTAACCAAATTTAGCTATTATAAATCTTAAAAATTTATTTATAATTAAAACAAATTTAAATATAATCTTATTTGGAATTTTATCAAAAGTAAAAATATCTATATTATTAAAATTGAAGTACCTTTTGGTACTGTTTGGAAACATAGATAACAATATAAATGAGAACTATTTGGACACATAGATAGGAGATTAAATACTTCTTTTTATTTATACATTTAGCCATTACATTTACAATACATTAGGTATTTGATTTATGTATTTATTTTTATTTACAGATTCTGCCACTGTATTTAAAATCAATTTAAATTATTGTCAAAATTTGTTGTTTCTTTGTGGTGAAAAAAAATGAAATATATAGTATATATTATATAAAAAAATTTTAAATATAGTATTACCTTATTTAGTTTAGTCAAATATAAAAAATTGAGAGTTCAATTTTTAAGAAAACAAAATATTATAAAATTAATAATAATTTATAGAAAACTAATCCCAAAATTATTATTTTTAGTATATTGTTTCATTTTCAAATAATTTAACAAAAAAAAATAACATGTTAATATGAATAGTACAACTACATCAAATTGCATCAAGTTATAAATTTTTTAATATAATATTACGTTCAAATAAAAAAATATTATCAAACATCTATATTATAAAATAATATATTCTACTCTATATGTAAATTATAAAACATAAAAAATACACATGATTTTTTATTATAAACCAGCAGTTTATCACTAAAACTGTATATATCATAATATGATTGAAGCCATCTTATAGTTTTCACTAGGTTATATCATTGTTCTTAAAATAAATATAATGGTGCAACATAAACAATTTAAAAAAATCAATTTTACAAATAATGTTTAGGAAATTTGCACAGTTTTATTTACCTTCCCAAATAAATTATATGATGAAGTATCAAGAAATCGAACACAGTTGCGGATATAAGTGTGACAGGACTAAATGCTGATGTAAAGACAGGTCCACGTTGTTTGATGCACCATGATATTCCCACTGTACACATTCCTTGTGCACCCACACCCTATAAAACATATAAACACAAATAGATAAAAAAAATATTGTTGTGAACTGATATAATATATGTATGTATACCGCTATAATGACGGTGATGATGGTTAGTCTGTCTCTGAGGATCCAATCTTCTAGATGTCTAGTCTTGATCAAGCTAAGAAGAGCACATTGAAACGTCCCAAAGACCGATAAAACAACTGTACCCGAGTATGGACATGGATAGCTCACGTTGACCTTGGCTTGCATAAGCATCCAGGAACTGAAAAATATAACTCCTAAGGATAAAAGAAAACAGCCTTTGATCCAGTTCTCATGTCCTTTTTGGATGTGTGAAATCGTTGCGTGTTCGTGAGAGTTCGATAATGGAATCCCTTGGTACAACGTAAGAATTAAAGCTCCAGCCAAGCTTATTGTAGCTCCAAGTAGGACGCCATATCCTGCTTTTGTTTTTATATTTAGCTTTTCGAATCTGAAAAAATAAACATTAACATGTGTTAGATTATAGCAGTATTATTGGTTAGATAATTTATAGGAGTGTCCAGTCCGGTACCAAACCATGTTGATCCAAATCAAACCAAAATAAAAAATACATTTAAAGTTAGTTATACTATACAGTTTTAAAAGTTATTATCTAGAAATGACAGTATATAAATCTTTCAATTATAAACCGATCAAACAAAAAACAAAACAAAAATGATTGATTAAAATATAATAGCTGATAACAGTGTTGTTATATGTAAATTATATAATATAAACAATATAATTTATATATAAATGATTTTATTAGTATAATATTGATTTACAATTTTGATTTTATCAATATTATAATATTTAAATTTTAAATTTTTCTTAATTTCATAGATATTGAATAAATTTTTTTTTCTTTTTGTATGTTGACAATTTTTTGTGATAAAGCTTATTTATTTAATAATATAAAAATATCAACATTTTTGTTCTTATACTATCACGAGTATAGTCCTTCTTTGCGTTACTAATATTTAATTAATATTGTGTACTAAATGATTCAATAAAGCCTGGAAAAATCGTAGTATTGATGTTTTAATATATCATATTTATCTATATAAAATAAAAATACAGAAATTTTATTAAAATAATCATATATTTGGTTAAAATCAAATAAATTTAAAACCAAAGGTTTTTTGATCTGAACCAAACAGAAATAGTAACTAATTCTTATAAATCAAAAACTGAAAAAAAAATAGAAATCAAATTGAAACCCATACTAAACACCCCTACTCTAATTAAGTATCTAACCAAATATAAGATAATTATTTTTTTATATATATTTTCAAATTTCAATTATTAAGTTCAAAAAGCTAAATCGGTTATATGATAACATGTGCAAATGAGTTTCTCAAAAAAAAATGAATGTATCATTTGAGATACTTTTCTCACATTTCTATATTTTTTCCTTTTAATTTGTTTCCTCTTCGTATTAGTTAGAAACCCTTTGAAAACATGCTTTTGTACACTTGAAGTGATAACATGTATGAACACTTTTAAAGGGGTGTATTAAGTCTATAGTTTTTCAATGATTTGGAGTGAATTAATTTCTAATTAAGTTTTTATATGATTTAGGTGAACTGAAAAGACTATGATTTTAGTTAAACCACTATAAAATATCATTTTAAATTAGATTTGAAATGAACCCTTGTAACTAAAATCATTTTAAAATCAATAAGGACCTCTTAAATTTCATAACTTAATTTATTTGTAATAACAGTAAATAGTTTAGTAAACTAGATTTTAAGGAACTTTTAAAATTCATATTTGACTAACAATGAATGATATTTTAATACAAATCGTTTTAAACCTTCAATTAAACAATTCCTTAAGTAAAATTAATGCTTAATAATTGTGTACCCAAATATTAAAGCCAAAATGAAAGTTATAGCAGGCAATGTGCCCCAGAAAGCAGATCCCAGGGTGGCAGAAGTGTAGCTGAGGCCAAGCAAGTAGAAATATTGCATCAAACTCGCCCTGCCAAAATAAAGTGCAATAAAAGATTAGAATGAGTGTCTAACAATAAAAATGGGACTGAATTGTAAGAAATTTTGAGTTAAGGAACTAAAACCAAAACTTACCCAAAAAGGCCACAGACGAAAAGCTGACACAAGACGCTTGTGGTTAGCTTCGGCCTTGTTTTCCTGACCAAATCATGAAATGGAGTTTTTTTTTTTTTTTTCTGGAACACAAAATTTTGATTCTATCTATAGTTCCATACTGTGTTCAAAAATAAATAAATATATAGTTCCATACTAAAAGCATCATTAAACGTCAATTAAAAGGTTTGCATCAAAACTTAGTTTTTGTTTTTAAAATACAAATTTTCGCAACATGGTAATTCAATTTGAAAAAAAACATTGCGTGAACTTTTTGATTTTAATTATAAATGTAAAACCAAGTAATTGAATAAAATATAAAATAAAATAAGTATTAAATATTTTTTATCAAGCAGTTCGAAATTATAGAAATTAATTATTAAGAAGCAAAATAATTATTAAAATTAAAAATTAGATTTACCGTTCCCAGAAATAAGCGATCGGAAGAAGAAAAATAGTGGAAATACCCAAACGATAGGTAGCAATAATCATATGATTGATTCCGCCATCAAGAACTTTCTTAGTCAATGCGTTAACCAACCCATTAATCATGGTAATCACTATAATTATTATCACCGGTGCCCATTTTCCATCGATACAACCCATGATTAGTAACCAAACGTCTCTTATATCACTCTCCCACTCCTAGTCTCTATTCTCTCCCCTAACTCGCTATCTTGCTTCTTTTATTTCTCTTCTTTGATAACTTGATTGGGTAGTAGAGACCAGGTGGGTATTTATATAGATCACATATGCCGAGTTAGGGGTAACTTTTGTTTTGTTTTTGAAAAAGAAAAATATTCGAAGCATGAGTCGATGGCTATGAAATAATTTTATCACTAGACACAATTTAATTTTCGAACTGTGTATTTGTAATACAATATGATATATAGTTTCTTATAGGAGCTTAGGACTGTAAAACTTTGCGTATTAACCTAAAGCAGTTGTTTTGCAACGTTAGCTTAATTTTAAAAAAATACTTAAATTAAGTGCCGTACCTAAAAGAAGATGTTTTATTACCGTTATCTAATCTAACTTACTATAAATAGATTTATATAAATAAACAGTATATGTTTAAAATTTTATATAAGTTTCTATAATAATATTTAAAGTTAATTTATGTTTTAACACTTTTACAAGTAACTGTAGTCATTTTTAATTAGAGAAAACATTTTAATTTTTTTTGGTGTTTGGATTGTTACATTTTGTAAATTAGTTTAATATAAGATTAATAATATAAATATGTATGTACTAAATTAGTTATCAATATTAGTTTTAATGTCCTTTTGTTGTTGAGGTAGACACTGTGAAAAAATTGCCTATTTATATATCAAATTTAAACACAAATGGTTGAAAGAGCAAAAGGAAAAAAAAAAGATTTGGAATATATGATCTTCCATAGTGAATACGAGCCAATGAATAGGAATAAATAAAGACACATTAGTTACTTAACTCTATTGAAAATTTCCATATTTGGTGTTTGGATTGTTACGTTTTCTAAATTAGTTTAATATAAAATTAATAATATAAATATGTATGTACTAAATTAGTTATCAATATTAGTTTTAATGTCCTTTTGTTGTTGAGGTAGACACTGTGAAAAAATTGCCTATCTATATAATAAATTTAAACACAAATGGTTGAAAGAGCAAAGAAAAAAAAGGATTTGGAATATATGATTTTCCATAGTGAATACGAGCCAATGAATAGGAATAAATAAAGACACATTAGTTACGTAACTTCTATTTAAAATTTGCTTAGTGTTGTAGTGGAATCCATTACAGAACATTATTTTACTTTTGTTTATTATCCTTTATTACTGTTTTATTCTGTTATGATATATTCCATATTTAAAATATATCATATTCTATATCCTATCCTATTCTGTTACGTGTTAGTGGCTTATTCAAACTCCATGTAAGATAAATATCTCTCTCTAATTATCATTAAAGGTTTTGAATGCCCACCAGTGTTTTAATGTGGTCTCTCTCGACCATATCATCAGTGTTTTCAGCACCTGGAATGTTTACAAACATGAATTATTTATTCATGAAGAAAAGTAGTTTTAAACGAAAATAAAAATCGTTATCCCTCTATAATCTGGTTTATTTGGAATGTCGGATGGACCATATGATCCACTCAATTATTAGGGTTAGAATTTAATTTAACATATCGGATAAGTAATGAATAAAAAGACTATATTAGTTTAATTCAAAAGTGGAAAGGTTTCTTATTGATTATAAATGTTGATATAGTGAAAGATGGATAGGAGTATATAATTATTTGTTTCTGAATGAATGTTAAATTTGTTTTCATCAAAAAACTTTTTTACATCACGTCCAGCAAGAGTTTGGTGTTTTTCCTCCAAACAGACTACATGGACTTTACTTCCAAACCAAAACCCGAGAGTTCTTCGGAGCTTCTTTATACCCTTATTGCTGAGAAGACTAAGTTTGTTTCTAACACTCGTTTCCACTACATGTCTTAGTACTTGAACTGTAGTGTGAGGGTCTCCATGCCTTCTTTTGTTTCTCTCCCACCACAAGGCATGGACTGCACATTGCAGTGCATATCGAACACAAAAAAAATTCTCCGCAGTAAGTAGTTTGTTGACAATGATCTCCTTAAGTTCACTCCACTTGGTCTTATACGAACGCTTAAGAATTCCTTTCGTGAGGAGCTCCCAAATCCGTGTCGAGTAAACACAGTCAAAGAACTGTTGAATCAATAAAATGCCATTGACCTTTACTAAAAATGTGAATGCAGTGATATTGGGTTCAGATGGTGTAAGCCCAAAGATATGCCAAATAAGTGAATAATGACTATGGGAAATGTCCCATATCGGCCGGCAGAAAAGTAATAGAACAGTATATATATGTCCTTGTGTTATGAAGGTATAAATGTTTCATGGGAAGAGAGAAATAGAGCAGTATATATATGTCTTTGTATTATGAAGGTATAAATGATTTTTAAAAGATTTGTAAATGGTTTTTGGAACGGTGTTTTTCAGAACTTCCGCGAAATGTTTCTAACTTATCTCATAATGGTTTGCGCTTTGCTCTGTAGCACTATCGCGAAACGTTTATTGATGTACTAATCCTTTTTCATGTTTTCTTAACAGAAAATAATGGATCCTAGCAATACTCTCATTGATACAACCATCACTCAAACCCCACTCAACATTGCAACAACTGATGCAACATTGACAACCGCTGGAACAACAACAACAAACGCTGCAACAACAACAACTGCCATTCCAGTGGAAAATGTTGCTGATGAAACCACTCGCCGTAGCCTCTTCGGTGATGATCTTTATCAAACATGTTCTGTTGAAGGAACCACAAGTGCTCTGGTTGCAGTTCCAGCTCTTTCGCCTATTCTGGCGGATCCTCAAGGAAAGTCGAGAATTTTGGCTTTCCTCTATTTACGAAAATTGACAGTGTAAATTTTGGTTCTCACAGAAAATAGTAGTATTGGTGATTCGCGAGCCTGTTCAACATTTGATCAATGAAAACTAGAGCGAAGTGATCCATTCTTGTCGTATCTCAGTTTTCATGTGCCTAGTTACAGTCCTCACATGAATCAGTTCGTCCTTATCATTATTAACCGCTGTAACTCCTCTTTCTTAGGAGCAACATGTATTGGACTAACCCAATTGTTTTCCGATATCGGATATATCACCCCTGCTTCCAGAAGTTTTATAATCTCCTTTTTCACAACTTCTTTTTAGATTTGAATTTTGTCTCGTTTGATGCTCAACAGATGACATCGACTCGTTTTCCAGGTGAATCCTTTGCATGCATAAGTTAGGCGAAATACCTAAAATGTCATCAAGGGAATACCCAAGATGTAATAACCCTCATGAATCAATAAATTTTTGGTCGAGAAAAATTCTACAGAAAAATTCTACTCTACCAGTTTGGAGTTGGTCAATCATATTTAAAAATAAAAACTGACCCGGAGAATTAATGTCTCGACGAGACTCTCGTGTGGTCGAAAGAACTTCCCTAGATAGATCTGGTCGAGTTTTAATTATTATGGTTGAG
>MU107312.1:8158-38913 GCA_012274485.2 Sinapis alba
TTTTTAGGGTTTTAAATGTTTCGGGTTCTATCGGATATCCATTTAAGTTCGGGTTCGGTTCGGATAATACCCATAACCCAAAATACCATAAAACAAGATCCATTCGGTATTTATGTCGGGTTCGGATCGGTTCGGATTCCTTTTTATCGGATCGGATTCGGTTCGGGTTTTCGGATTTCGGTTTATTTGCCCAGCCCTACACATTGGTTCAAGCCACCATGTCTGACCTCCCTCCCTATCCTCCACTAGATCCTACCACCTACGATCTCATCATCGTCGGCACCGGAGTCCCCTCCTCCGTTCTCGCCGCCGCAGCTTCCTCCTCCGGTAGCTCTGTTCTCCACCTCGATCCTAACCCCTTCTACGGCTCTCACTTCGCCTCCCTCTCTCTTCCCGATCTCACTTCCTTCCTCAACTCAAACTCCGTCTCTCCTCCTCCTCCGGCATCATCATCAGAAGGTCATGACTTCCTCCTCTCCGTGGATCTCGTTAACCGATCCTTGTACACCTCCGTGGAGATCTCCACCTTCGAACCGGAGATCCTCGAACAACACTCAAGAAGGTTTAACGTTGACTTGTGCGGTCCTAGAGTTGTCTTCTGCGCCGACGAGTCCATCAACCTAATGCTCAAGTCAGGTTCCAACAATTACGTTGAGTTCAAGAGCATCGACGCGAGCTTCGTCGGTGATTCTAACGGAGAGCTAAGGAACGTCCCCGACTCGAGAGCTGCTATATTCAAAGACAAGAGCTTAACTCTGTTGGAGAAGAATCAGTTAATGAAGTTCTTTAAGCTTGTTCAGACACACTTGTCTTCTTCTTCAACCGAACAACACGATGATGAGACAGCTGCTGTCAGAGTGTCGGATGAAGACATGGAGAGTCCTTTTAATGAGTTCTTGTCAAAGATGCGTTTGCCACCCAAAATCAAATCGTATAAGTCTCCTTCACAGCTTCTGTTCCTTAGGAAAACGTCTTTGAAATGATAAGGCTTCTTTTTCTTGTGTGTAGGATCATCTTGTATGGTATTGCGATGCTAGATTATGATCAAGACACTATTACTGAAACTTGTGGACATGTACTTAAGACCAAAGAGGGCATAGATAGATTGGCTCTGTACATTACATCTATTGGCAGGTCTTGCTTTCTTGCCTCTTTTACATTTATGATCATCTTTCTTTCTCATTCGTTTAATAAAAAGCTTTGTAACCCTTTTTTATAATCTACTTTCAGATTTTCTAACGCTCTTGGGGCGCTGATGTACCCAATCTATGGACAAGGAGAACTCCCACAAGCCTTTTGCCGTCGAGCAGCTGTCAAAGGATGCATCTATGTATGTTCTTCTTAGGTGCAACTATGTAATGTTTTGCTATGGTAATCTGTTTACTTATCTGTTGTATGGACAGGTTCTCCGGATGCCTGTTACTGCTCTGCTTCTTGATAAGGCAAGTGAGTTGGTTGTTGTAACCAAATATATGTTTAATATTGGTTTCTTTTGATAACAATTGATTCTTGCAGGAAACTGGGGTTTACAAAGGTGTTAGACTAGCGTCAGGTCAAGAGATATTCAGCCAAAAGTTGGTTCTGGATCCATGTATTACTGTTGAGTTGGAGTCATTTTCGTCATTGACTGATCAGCAGAAAGAAACTCTTCGTGTTCTTGTCCCTAAAGCGATAAGCAGTAAGGGGAAAATAGCTAGAGGGATATGTATCATTAGAAGTTCTGTGAAAGCTGATATATCAAACGCACTTGTCGTATATCCACCTAAAAGTAAGATCAATTTTTGAAGATCCACTAGCTAGTTGTTTATGTATATCGTCAGTTGCTTATTGAAAGTTCTTTTTTCCTTCTTCTTTTAGCTTTGTTTCCTGAACAGTTAACTGCGATTCGGGTTCTGCAGCTTGGTAGCGGTTTAGCGGTTTGTCCACCTGACATGTAAGTTGTTGTTCAGTCAAAGATGATCCTTTCCATTTGCTTCTCTTCAATTGGTCCACAGTCATATACATTTACTGCTGCTGCAGGCATGTTTTATATCTTTCAACTGTGTGTGACGACGATGATCAAGGGAAAACAGCGCTGTTATCAGCCATTAGTACTCTCATTAGACCGCAGGTTCCTGAGAATCTTCAGAAGGATTCAGTAACTGAGAATGACACTGCTGAAGCAAAACCTGTTGTACTCTGGAGAGCACTGTACGTGCAAGAGCTTGTCAAGGTGTGGAATGTGATTTTACATATTTATTTCCTCATGGTTAAAAAATATCATTTCACTTAAAGCAAAGTTTTGATTTTGGCTCAGGGTGAATTTGGAGGTAGTATCAGTTCCACGTCTAGTCCAGATGGAAATTTGAACTACAATGAGATTGTTGAATCAGCCGTGAAGGTTAGTAAAGGCTCCTCTTACTAAGAACCCTTATCAAATCTCAACAAGTTATATAATATTTAATAATGTCCATCTTGGTTTTGGTAGCTACATGAACAACTCATGGGGAGTGAAGAACTATTTAAAGAAGAAACCTCACAGGAGAACACAACGGAGGAAAAAGATGGTGATGGTGTTGAATTAGAAGATTGATGAATGAATATACTCATCTCTTTAATCTATTATGTGGTAAGAGTACTATGTAGTGGAGATATATTCATGTTAATACACAGAGAAAAAAGGAACCTAAACACTAGACTTATTTCATTGAACTAGTCAACGTTAATTATCCTCTTAGTCACCCACCCTGGAACTAGTAGCTGTCTCCTTGTCATTCGTAAGCACGTTTTCTCGGTTTTCTAATCTTTTCATCTAGTAGTAGTGTGAGGCATAAGCGGGATGTAGAGCGGTATCATCTGTAGGCTTGACCTTAACTTTTCTTATCTTCTTGTTCATGATAAGAGGCCATAACAGAAGCACTCGAGCCACGCGACTCAACGGGTCTTGAAGACCATCCACTTGGTAGTGACCAAACCGCCAGTCACGGTCAACATAAGGTCTCCATTGAGGCTTATCAAGACCATCTTTCAAAACAAGCAAAGCCTCGTAAAGTAAGATCATCAAGTGGAAACTAGAGAAGGTTAAAAACTAACTTGAAGATGGAAGTTGTAACCAACCTGCGTACATTAGACCATGATTATCAACGGCTCGGTAGAATGGTCGTAGTTTTCCTGATTTAGCAGCTCTTTGGAGTTCGTTCCATGCAAGTGACCGATCTTTACGTGTGATTTTTCCGCTTTTCACTATCTGGAGAGTATGAACACAAAAGCGATGTGAGTAGAGAAGCGATCTCAAGTGTAGGGTTATAATGATAAAACCTTGGAAAAGAGATGGTACGATGGCCGAAGTGTTCGTGCAAGATTATTGGATCGGTCAACCGCAACGAGTCCAAATTTAGGACCATATCCATCAGCCCATTCCCAGTTGTCTGAAATAGTCCAGAATAAGTAACCAAGCACCGGTACACCCTGTCGTAAAAGCCACAAAACACAGTGAGAGATATGTAACACCTAGTGCTGTTATGGTACAG
This sequence comes from Sinapis alba, assembly GCA_012274485.2. NCBI lineage: Eukaryota > Viridiplantae > Streptophyta > Magnoliopsida > Brassicales > Brassicaceae > Sinapis > Sinapis alba. The sequence continues at coordinate 11,668 of MU107312.1, forward strand.
AGGCTCAAGACCATCCCAACAACCATGACCAGTTTTGAGATTTTAGTGGCCATAGACAATTTACTATGGGTTTTTAATAAAAATCTTTTTTTCTTACAAATTTGGAAGCTTATTTTTATGTAATTTTCTTCAAAATTTTTGAGGGCCATAGGCCAAATGCTTGAATCGCCTGCCTATGCCCATGACTGGCCTTGACAACAATGCAACCAATACTATAATCTAAGCAGGAGTAAACGTGTGTAAGATTCAGATAGTGCCAAGGACAAAAACCTTTAGCATTGCAGCATAAATGGCAAGGAGATGCTCGATCAGGTAAGGCTGCCGAATCACATCTGTCTCATCAGACACACCATTTTCCGTGACAATGAAAGGGATTTTCAGGTGTTTATATCTATAGTGGAGCATCAACAACACACGGTAGAGACCATCAGGGTATATCCCTCTTCCAGATTCACTGTATTCATCGGTCTCTACAAGCTTTATTCCAACACCACACACACATTCCTGATTTCCCCAGAGTCAGACTTACTATATTATGATCTAAAATTAAGGCCTAGTAGCATTATGTGTTTACTCTTAGCTCTCCCTTTTACCTGTCCATAGTAGTTGATGCCTATGAAATCCAGCTTCTTACTAATACTATCAATATATGGATATACAGTGAGGGAGTTACTAATAGTCACAGCCCCAGTATCAAAGAGACCATATGGTCGAATAAAGGAGACGTGGTGCGCAATCCCTACCAAAGGTTTTTTCAAGCAACTGCCATATAAGAAGAGATGGAGACACTATTAATATATGATAACTTTTTTTTAAAAAGAAATCTAAATGATAATTTTTTAAAAGAAAAAGGTGGGGGAACTAGCATTTTCGAGTGGATGTAGTCATAGGCTTTTGAGTGAGCAACAGCCATATAATGTAACACTCTATGGAACACACCCATGGGTAGAGTAGATGTAGCCATCTCCATAAAATCAGGGTTTTTACCGGGCCAAGATCCACACATGTAGGTAAGCAAGGTGAAGACATGTGGTTCATTAAATGTTACCCAAGAGTCAACCAACTCGAACATGGAATCCACAACAAGCCTGGCATGTTAATAGAAAGATGATCAAGACTTTGCATAAAAATCTCCCATAAAAGCTCATTTTGAAGAGAGTAAGTGTCACCTTGTGAAGTCCATAAAGTAGTCGACAGTCTTCTCTATTTTCCAGCCACCATAATCAGCAGCCCATGGTGGTAATGAATGATGAAACAGCGTTAGCATCACCTTCATACCGTTTGAATGAACTCTGTTGAGTATCCATTTATAGTGTTCTAGGGCCTCATAGTCAACCTACAAACCACAATATAAGATGTTTCACCATAGGTAAGCAAATTCAGACAAAAGTTTTTCTTTTATGTTTTCTTGACTCACTGCTTCCTTAATCCCTTCGGTAGGCTCTTTTGGCATGATCCTAGACCAATCGATTCCCATCCTAAAGACAGTAACTCCAGTTTCTTTAGCTAGCTTCACTTCTTTGTCAGGATCTGACCAAAACTTAAGTCTGTCCTCCCTGAAACAAATTGAGAAACATCTCAGTTTGTGCTCCTAAGACACAGCTACGCGATACTAACTACAAAAGCTCACGCGTGAGGAGCGTTGTGCCAGGCAGCTACATTGATAGTGGGTGGCTTATCAGCAGCAGCATCACCAGCTTTAACTTCTTTTACATGTTCGTTCTTGGCCAACCCTTTTGTTATAGCTCCCACAGCGAGCTTAATCTTCTTCCTATCAGCAGCCTCTGAACCTGGCACTGCATCTGATGGTGTTTCTTTTGCAAACTGGAGCCAAGCATCATCGAGTTCGTCCTCTGCATGAGCAGGTGCAGTTGCTAATCCAAAGAAGAACTTTCCCTCCTTGTGTTCTGAAACAGACAGAGATTCAATCACCAAGAGAATGTTCAAAATTTCGGATTCAGTTTACACATAAACTGACATAATCTAAGTTGATTTGTAGAAGATTTTGAATTTGAAAGAAACCATTTTCAAAAAGACAAGAAAGTTTCAGACATGAAATTTGGTTTTAAATAAGACAAGCTTCACACTTTGTGTAATAAAACGAACCGTCAAGGAAGTAATAATGAAACGCAGTCGTACCGTGTAAATTGAAATCGGCGAGAATTTCTTTAGATTCGTCGATGGGAGAGCGAAAATTCCCGAGGTTTCGGCGACGGAAACGAGTGTAGGAGAATGCGTTGGCTCCGACGGTGATCGTGGCGAAGAGACCTGCGACCTTCACGAGCAGTGCGACTATGTTCATTATCGCCGATGATGATGATGGTAACCGGCACTTTCTAGTTTCTCACCGGCGCGCGCATAAAGATAACAGAACGGGTTTGTACTGACTAGCCCATTAAAGGCCCATAAAATAGCGTGACGTGAAGTAGGTGGGCTTATAATGTTCGCGTGTGTGGGCTCAGCTCCAGAGTCCGTGTACGTCTCTATGTATCCTAATACAGCCTCGTATCGCACAGTAATCATCAAACACAGTAATGTTAACTGGTTTAAATTGATTAGTACATGATTTTAAAACATAAACTCGAATCTTTTGTAAAGGACAAGACTTCCAACTTACTGAGTTATTCATGCTAGAATGGCAATATGAACTCCTTTAAATTATCAAATTATACCAAGTTTTTATTCAATATAATCACCGGTTTGTTTTCTTGCGGAGCGTTCTGTACGGGGACAGAAGAAACAATCGGATTTGTGTTATCGAATTACGTAGGTGGGGATTGGTGTCTAACATCACATGTGAATAAGTTTCAACAATACAACTTTGTTGTAAACCTTCAATCAATGCAGTCGAGACTTGTCTCTGATTTACATGCATTTGAAAACTTATCTCTTTTAATTTCTGCTATCTTTATGTTTTATTGTAATGAAGTTAAGTTGTGCACAAAAAAAGAAGAAGGAAAAGTTCATTATTTCACAATTATAAGAATTTTTAATTATCTTAATGTTCATATTAGCTGCCTAACCACGAGAAAATGAGAAATGAAGCATGTGGGGTTTAGTACTTAACGTTTGTATTTGAATAACTTAGAATGAGATAGGACAGTCACTATATAACGTGCATCAAATTGTCTAGTTAACTGATCAACTAACACGGTCTTATCTTCATTCTCTTATGTTATTGCTTAAGAATATTTATACGGAACAAAAATAGTGATCTTATGGATATGAAGGGTGTCTTTCATCATCTGTAATTCGCAACCAACACTAACTATGCAATCTGAAAACACCGAAAATGTATAGTTGTGTACAACCAAACATGCCCTTAACAGGGCCGTCTCGTATTATTTTTGGGTCCTGTTCAAAAATTGTTAATGATATATTTAACAATATAATAAAATAATTTTAAAAGTTCATATATTTATTTCATATATATTTTACCTCTCTTTTGAAAATATAAATTCTAAGTTTAATAGTATATCTAAAAATTTAAAGTTTTATATCATAACTTATATATTTATATTTAAAAAATCTGAAATTTTTATATATTTTGATTTGTACCCTGTTCGACCGCTCCACTAGCACGTGCTGTTAGACGGCCCTGGCCCTTAAAGATATATGTAAATTTATGCTAACATACGTAGTAAAAGCTCACAAACCCTACAATACTATAAGCTACATGAGAATGATGAAATCGTTTTAGATTTTGATTGTTTCTAACTTACAACTTAAAAACTGATAGAAAGATAAGCACAAAAGACAGACAAACAAACAGGTGGTTGCTAAGATATGGCAAATTTCAAGGCAGGTATCAATCAACTTACGACGGACAGACAAAACATAAACATCTTTTTATGTCCAAAGGTACCACGGAACCCATAAATACAAAAAAAAAAAAAATATATTCTAGAATGGTAATAATTAATATGAAATATCAATAAAAGGATAATTCATGTATCGTGTTAATTTCAATATGATGAAGCCACCAAGGTATTGTGTTAAATAACCAAGATTTGTGACTTGGTGATAATTAATTTGAGGGTAAAAAATCCAATACGGTGAAGTTACCAGAATTCGAGTCTTGACCATTGGAAAATTAACATTTCGACATTGTCAGAAACAGAAAACCGACACGTGACAACACGTAACTAGTCTGGATCACTTCTGTGGAGCCAGAATACCTCTATATAATTCAAAAAAAAATGTATCGTGTTAATATCATGATTTGGGTAGTCGTCAATGTGCTTAATATTGGTTTGCGTCTCGATCCATTGTTTTATATGCTCTAATAAAGTGATAATTCAATTGATTTTTTTTTAATTGTCATGTGTTTTTTTTTCAGACAAAGTAATTGTCATGTGTTAGTATGGGTATTTGGCTGTAGACTTTTGTGACTAAAAATGGTTTATGCCAATAAAAGGAAACAATAATGAACGGACGAAATATAAGCAAGTACATGTTAATCTGTTTCACAATCACGCATTTATAAGACTGAGGTTGTATGGTTTACAATTATATTTGAAAATATGCATGCGTGCGCTATACATTATAAAAAGTAGTGCGTTTGTAGTTATCAACCAAGCATACACACCTTATGTATTATAGCAGCCGTCTGGATAATATTTTGACAGGATGACTGATCAAAAATGTAACTAATGGGGTTAAAACTCTTAAACCACCTAACAAGAGTCTAAAAGTTATAGGTTCGATTTACGTTGGAAAATACCCTTTCTCTGTTTTAAATTAGATGTCTTTCTAAATTTTTTTCATAGAAATTAAAAATATTACATGTTCAATTTTAGTCTTATTTAACTATTAAAATTTTATTATATTGATATTTTTCTTAGATTACGAATATATTATTCACAAAACATAAAACAAATCATGATTTAACACTAAACTATTAATTTTTATATTAAAATGTAAAATCAAACATCACAATAAAAATATAAACGATGTAATTTAATAATTTATATTATCATTTTCAAAATTAGAAATATCATATATAGTTTTTTAGTTTTAATGATTATGTTTGAAATTTATATGTTTATGTTATTTGTATTTTTCTATTAATTTAGAAGTAATATATATAATTATGTTTAGTTATTTAGATTAGATGAATAAATATCTTAATCTTACTATTATTAGTATATATATTTTTTGAACTGAAAACTATTATTAGTATATTTAATTAATTTAGTTATATAAACACTTAGTTTTAAGTTTAACTCTTTATAAAACAGTTTATTAGATTCTATTTTTATAAAAAATAAGTTATTTAAATATTTTATTGTTTTAGATAAACTATATATAAAAAGATATAATTTCTAAATTGACTTACAACAATGTATAACATTAAACTGGTATTTCTATATATTCAGATTCTACGGGGTCGGTATGCAAACTGTAAACTTAAATGAGATACTAAGCCAATAAGATTTTAAAAAGTATTATTCGTATATTATTGTCATGCACTCATGCTGATATATACTCTTTCACAGGCATATTCTTTGTGTAGAAACATGTGAAGAAGAAAAAAAAGGAGTCTCCAGATACAATGGATTTCGCTTGTATTGGATTAGATATGGTTTTGTTAATGTAGGTAAGAAAGTATGGGACCCACAGGAAAGCCACGTTGACGCCGACGTGTAAGTTTCTGGACGCGTTGACCTTGACCATTCGTAAGACTATTGAGTCGTCTTCCTCAGCAGTGGAATATTATCCACCCTATCGAATCATCGAGTGCCATGTGGCGCACGGGTAAGTCCCATCCTATGTATCTGAATCTGTTTTCTTCCTTGTCATGTCTCTTCTGAATGAACCCTAACAACAAGTTTGACTTTGAAAAGTTTATTTTCGTTTTTTGGTTAATGAAGGAGATTACATCAACCACGTCTGAGTTAAGAAAATAAATAGAGCTCAAGCCTTTAGTTTATTTTGCTTCTTCTTTTTTTTGTGAAAATGTTTAAGTTTTTTTATTTTAGACTGTTGATGCATTTTTACATAAAAATGTGAAATTTTATGTCGGTATTTCCACTAAAGCTCGCAATAGCGACCAGACAAAAAAAAGTCTCCACAAGATATGGAATGATATCATGATAAGTAACTGGATATATATATAGAAGCTATGAAGTATAGATCAACTATGAAAAAATCATGATTATAATAGTGATTATAATCTTAATCAGTGATAAGTGATTACTACCATTAACATAATATCAAATTTCACTGTTATTTGCTACTGGTATTAAGAGCATTTCCAATGTAAAACTCCATTTTTCCTCCAAAATGGAGTAAAAGTGATTATGGAGTAAAATTGCTCCAATCCCACTTCATTTCTCATTCCATAATGGAGTGATAAACAAACAAAAAATAGATTACTCTATTTATGGAGCAAACTCCATTATAGAGTGAGAAATGAAATAGAGTTAAAGCAATGTTTACTCTATATTTACTTTTATTCCAAAATGGAGAAAAAAATGGAGTTGGGTTGGAGATGCCCTAAGAACGTATCAAATTCATTTTCGGAGTTTTGAAAACAACAAAAATCAGGATTATATGTAAATTAATAACACTATAAATTGCCATATAAAACCAATTAGGTTTCTAACGTAACATGGTATTTTTAACTCAAACTACGAAAAGGACAAAGTTATTAACCGTTAAACTATTTGTGATGAAATAATTTTTTTGATTCTCTGGGGGGAGTTCGGGCTTTGAGTCTTACTCTCCCTAAACCTAGAATTAGTCTTTGTTAATATTATTTCTGGCGTAAAGCATTTTTTCTATGGTGAATCGAACTTATGAACACAATAATATTAATATATGCGTTTAAATCAACTGGACTGCTACATCCGTGGTTTTGTGATGAGATAATGATCGGAGATAAGTCCACATGTCAATTAATCAAGGATTGATTTTGAATAAAGTTTGTTAATTAAAGATATTGTTGAGCAATGGAGATCTTCAGATTTTGGGACCACTGGATAGCTTTTAGGCGTCGGCTTCCTTGCTGGCCACACCACACCGTCTACAAATTTTCATTCTCTCAGCCGCCGCCACCTTTCATCAAGTCTTTCCTTTCCTCACCTTCACTACTTTAATCACGTGTCTTTTCTCTCTCGGTCACGTGCCAGTTCCATAAGATGTGCATCATGTATATCTTATATATGTAATACTTGTGTGTAATCTATGTTTGAGTTCAGAAGATATTGTACTCAATGGGAAGAAATGAGGAAAGCCGTATTATTGCTTAAAGGATCAAGTTGGCCTAGTTGGTATATAGGAAAAAATGACTTCAAACTACAGTTTTTTTGACGGCTCACATTTAATGTCACATAAAATGGAAATTAAAGCTCAAGAAAACAGGGTATCCAATATAACATTAATGTCTCAGTTTTTTTTTTTTTTTTGCTAAAATGTCAAAGTTCATTGATAGTTAGATGATATATTAAGAAACACCTCTTCTGAAGGTTGTTGTATATTTTTATGTTGAAAGTAAGTGAATTTAGTTAAACAAGATTGGCCACAATCAAGACAACATGTTAATATATTCTGGCCAATCATGTTTAACTAGATTCATTTATTTTTAACATTAAAAATATACAACAACCTTTAGAAGAGGTGTTTTTAGCAAAAAGAAAAAAAATAAACTTTCGAAGAGGTGTAACTAGTTTCAGAAAAAAAGAAGGTGTAACTAGTTACTACTACAAATGATGTGATAAAAGCTAAATTAAGTGCATGGTCCAGTACTGGATTGTTAGAGTGGGTAAATTTAACAAAAAGTTATCATATTGTAAAACGAAAACGGTGGGAGATTTTCTTTTATACCAATAATGTTTTAGTAGTTACTGTTGTATCCAGTGCCGGTCCAATATTTTTTTGGATGCTAAAAGAATTTTTTAAAAGAAAATTCATATTAAAGATTTTTTACTTTTTTTTTTTGGTTTTAAAGCATAGAAACACATTAAAATGTAAGAAAATAAATAAACAAAAAAATAGAACAAAACCAAAACCAAAACCACAACCATGCTCATCCATATCGGATAGGTTTAAAACCATAAAACCAGAAACTGATTTATGTAATATCAACAACATGCCTTTTATATTTTACCTGCAATCATATATATATATCACAATAAAGTTTTATAAACTAATTCAGTTTTCTTAATGATTCGTAAATACAGTTTTATCAAATTAACTACACAGAAATATTAGTCAATGTCATCATAAACATTTAGTTGTAGTCAAATTTTAATAAAATAATTTGTTCTTATAAAATTTAAAAATAATTATTATTTGGCAATACTTATTCAATATATATTTATTAGTAAAAATATAAATGAGAATAAAAATTCTTACAAATATTAGTATTGTCAAAAGAATTATAAATTATATTTACATACAAATACTAACAAAAATTTAATATCAAAAAACTAAATAAAAATATGTCATCTAAAACTAGATGCCCTAATCGATCGTTTGTGTCTCCAATCCTACATAAAAGTCATTATTCATTAGATTGGAGATAACTTCATCTTTGTTTTGTTTTAATTTACTTAAATTTTTACTAAAAGAATATCTCTGTTTTATTTCTTTTTTTTGGACAACAGGAATAAAAAAAGAGATATTTTTTAAAAACAAAATTTTATCTAAAATAAAACAAAATAAAGATGAAGTTATCTCCAATGAAATAATGAATTTTATGTAGGATACAACAGTAACCACTAAAACATTATTGGTATCAACTGTTTAAAACAGAATTGGGGAGTGGGAGCACATGAGGAAATTAAGGGTAATAGAGCTACCAAAGACATCGAGTTGCAGAGTAAGGACATGGATTTGTCTGGATGATGGTATAACGGTCCGTACAATAATGCGGTTTCCAATAATTAATTAAGGCTTCTGGAAATGTTAAGTGGTGGCTTATCATCACTTAGCACATATTTTAACAAACAATTAACTTTTCAAAGAATAAACCTCTTAATGTCCACCTTAAACTCAAAGCCTAAATAACAGCCAACGAGCTTTAGCCATGTGGTGTTGAGAATAACATTCAGTTTCTTTTTTTAATGTCTTCTTTTGAACCCCAAGAAAGGCTTTCACACACACTTTATTTCCCATATACATGCTCTATGGACATAGTTCCTAAAAAGCAATACTACTTGGATTATCCATTTTATAGTACTAAAGTCATTATTATAATCTTTTTAAAATTCTTTCTGATGTGTTTGTTTTGTTTGTTTGTGTCATATCTTGGGTTAACTATTATAATCATAGTGGAACCAATTATGAGCTTCGTCGTCGTTATATTAGTAATTAAATAAATTAATGATTGTGTTATGCTTCAGTTGATGAAATCACTCGATCTAGTGTGAAAACAATTTTAATTATTATGTTATAGATTATACTCACACTCCGACGTATTATTTGATTTCTTTAAACAAATCATAACATAATAATCATCCATATTTATGAATAATCTACAAAATATAGAATTACAGTCCCAAAACAGATAAAACCAATCAAATTGATCGATTTGTTAAAACCCCATGATCAAGCTTGTAATAAAAAAGCTGATCATATATTCTAAGATAATATCATAACCCCGTTACTTTTCTTTAATTATTACACTTAACAAATGCTTTTCCCACGTATACTTCGTGTTAACTTAAGTACTTTAACGATTTTTTATTCAGAAGTTGCCATTATTGTTGAACTGTTGTTGCTGCTGTAAGAACCAGAAGTCTTCATCACTTTCTCCAATGTCCCATACACTGTCCGAAGAAGAAGCAGCTCCATTAATATTTTCAAACCAGTTAAGGTTACTCTGCTCCTGCATGTCTGGCACATCTTCGTCTAGCAACCTAGAATAATCGAAATAATTCTCCGGTAACATTTGTGGACCCACCAAGCTTTGATAATAACTGTTCCCCACTTGACCCGAGTAGTATTCCGGGTTCGGGTTTGGAACGCTGTAGTACTCCGTCAAGTCGGACACCGGAGACAACGCCACGCTGGAATTTTCCGGCGTGATATAATTATCGTTATTGTTCATTACACCAAATTGTTGTTGTCCCATGCTGTTGTATTCATACGTCATGCATTGATTGTTAGAGGTTGTGATGGAAGATGACGTGGCGGCTGATCCTGTGGTGGTGGTGGTTAGGGCTGTGGCTGTGGCTGAGGCGGATTGGATCCTCTCGACGAGCCGAGGCATCCACAAGTACTTCATTGTGTCTTTGAATTGTTGGCTGTTTACATCACATTTAAGCTGTTTTGCATGTTTTTGCACTCGTGTTCTCCAGTAGTTCTTGATCTCATTGTCTGTTCTTCCTGGTAGATATTGTGCGATTTTTGACCATCTGTTATAAAATAAATACAAACTAAATCAACTGTTTTAACACGATTAAAATCAAACTATTTTGGTCCATGTATTATATTACTATTCATTATGATATCTCAATATCATGTAGGTTTTTTGTATCCACTAACAAATATCTATATGTACAACGCCACATAAGTTGATATTTTATCCGTGTTAATAATTCATGTCGCTATTCTATATTTTTCGTAACGTATCATATCATATTTCAAGTACACAAAAAAATGTAAAATACACATATTATCCTCTCAAATTCAATATTTCAAGTGTCCTGTTAGATAGAAGTTGATATTAATTTGTTTTTTTTAAAAGAAGTCGATATTAATTATATTACTAAAAGATCTTTAATTTTTTTTAAAAGAAGTCGATATTAATTATATTACTAAAAAATCTTTAATTTTTTAAAAAATTATTTGTATGAAAAGAAGAAACAATAATTTTGTGATAGAAAATAAGAGCATGTTTATTGAGAGTCTATTAGGACGAGTCTCTTAGCAGAATTTAAGAGACGATCTCTTAGCTCATGAAACGATAAAAGAAAATATTAAGTATTATATTATTTTGAATTTGGAAGGTACCGATTGCCCCAACGGGAATGAAGTTCGAGGATCAAGAGTTGTTCTTCGAGGGTAATGTTTCCACGGCGGACGTCAGGGCGGAGATAGTTCAACCACCGTAGCCTACAGCTTTTACCAGTGCGTTGGAGTCCTGTTAAATTGGTAAAAGTATGTATATGATCATTAATAAAAGTATGATGATTCCATACGGAAGAAACTCATTTAAAATCAACGTTTCATATTGAGTAAAGTTATATCAATTTCTCCAACAAAATAAAAATGCACCGTAGTATGATGCAAAATGCAAATGGTCCTAAAGGGTCTTTTTTATTTGCAAGCTTTCTTCCATTGAGTTAGTGCTCTTCCCATAGAGATGATGATCATTAATTCGCATTAGTTCTTTCTTTTTTCACCCCCTTTTTAATAACCAAACTTGGATATGTTATTCAATACTGACATGGTTGATAATTGAATCCATTACTAAAAGATCTCACTCAAATAATCAAATATTTTTATTTAGTTGAATAAAAATTATTTTTAGAAATAATAAAAAGAGTGAAACAAAGAAACATCGGTATGCACTTTTTCATTCATACCTATGAAGGGTCTTTTCATATATGCATATAAAGGAAATAAATCATTTCTGAACTTTTTTTTTTAATAAAAAATCTCTTTTAAAAATAGAAAAGGTCGGCAATCTAAAAGAACAAAGAAAAAAACCCAATCACACATGGTGATTGAAACATGAAAAGGATTGAACATAAAGTGAACAAATCAATTATGTTATGTGACTTGTCCTTTGGCTCTTTTAGCCAAAAAGATGCACATAGAAGTAGAACATATATACATATATAGAACATGTAATTTTTTTTGAACACATATATATACACGTCAAATGAATCATACCAGCGCAACGAGAAAGCGAGTTCCATCGACCTTCTCCATTAGTAGCAATGTAATTTATGAGCTTACAATCTTCTTCAGCAGTCCATGGACCTCTTTTCAGGTCCATATCGTCTTCCATGTTGTTTTTCTTCAAGCTTCTTCCTCTCTCATCCATTGATGCAAATAGAAGAGACCCACAAACGAGATTCTCGAGCAAAACGATTGAGTCTTTCTACTTTTTTTTTTCTTTGTGGTTATGAGAGAGAGAGAGAATACTTGATATTGTTTTTGGGAGCTATGTGTAGATAGAGAAAGGATGAGTTTCGAATGCACAAGGAAAAAGAGAAGTTGTGGGTTTTATAGAAGAGAGAAGATGATAGTTTTCAATTTTAAAAAAAAATTATTTGGAACATGTGCGAAGAAGAGAATAGACAGCCGTAATATAAGAACTGTTTTTATTGAATTAATTATTTATTATCTTAAATGCTCCCCAGTTATGTTTGTAAACTCTTTTTGTAAACTCAAAATTCCTTTTTGAGGTTTTATATTCATGATGTATGGAAAGGGAAACTATCGAATACGAATAGTCCATATGGCTGAACAAATATTCTCTTATGAAAGGTAAGCTTCCTAGTTCCATCGTAAAATCTTTAATTTGCGACCATCAAAACAAGTTAGTTTAATAACGAGGGATTTTACATTTTGAATTTTGATTCCTCAAACTTTACCATAACAATGATTGAAACATGACGTGTCCTTAATATAATTCTGACATGCAAATTTTATAGTATGGAATGAAGGTGTTATAATAATGGATATTGGGGTGATTGATTGAGTTCTAACCGTGAAAAATTTACTATAGAATTTTTTGATTTAGCGGTAAAAGATGTAACTTTAAAACTTATTGTTACAATAATATATTTCCTATAGCCATTCTTTTATTTTTTTTACTGTAGTTTTAAAAATTAAGTATAGAAGAATGATTGGTAATTTTAAAGACTGTTAATAGAAATTAAAACTAAATTCAGCTACAGTCTAACCAATTAATCATCCTCGTTGTAAACTTTATTTCAATTTTTGTAAAATAATTTCAATTACATTTGAAGATATGTTGAATTTCTTTCTTAAACACATATACATATATATATATATATATGAGTAATAATACTTAACTATAATCTTGCAGTATATATGCTAAAATATAAATTAAGCATTATAATATAATTTTTTATTTACAGGGTTAAATTGATAGTACATGTGTTTTTCAAGGGTCAGTAAGCTAAATTCATTAAATCTTTATGTGAGAAGTACATGTAATTTTTTTTTTAAATAAAAGTTCACATACTATGCTAGCTCCGCCACTAGATACTGATATTCATATCGTTTCTTCTCTCTTTGGTGAAAGTTGTTAGAATCATTTTTATTATTGTTTGTTCTTTTCATATACATATATAATAAAACTAACCGCTATAAATTCTTAGCAACAAAAGTAAATTAACCGCTATAAATATTATGTTACGTTGATGATAGAATGAACACTAAGTCTAGAATAAAGCTGTCAATAAAAGCATGTATTTGAAGTTCAAAAATAAGCAACTTGTAGGAGTATTATTTAAGAACAACATGCTCCAGAATAGTTAATTTTGAGCAAAAACACGTTGTCGTCTTTAATTAATGATGCTAGAAGTCTACACGTAGAGAAAGATGCCGTCCAGTTAAAATATCAGTTATAATAGACTCTGGAGGATTAATAATGTAAAGGGTTAATTATCACTTAGCACTTAATTAAGCACTAAGTTTTAAAAGTTGACCCGCTGACTTCCAACTCTGTGTGTAGTATACTGAGTTTTTGTTGATAACTAATTTGTGTTTTTATTTTCCTTATATGAATATAATAATTATATTTGCGCTGAAGAGTTCTTATTTTATTTTATTTTAAATTTATCCACTTCATTCCGACCATAAAAACTCTCCAAATTCATTGATCCAAAATGCATGGTAATAATTAAGAGGAGATATCATTTTAAACCTTCGTCTTCTTAACATTTACACCAAAAAAAAAAAAAACTTCTTCTTTTTCAAAGTTCGTATATATCAAAAGGACAAGTTGATATGTATTTAACCATATATAACAGCGAACTTTGGTCAGTGTCACTTAAGTATTGGAAGCTCTCAAGCCTTCATGCACGATTTGAATTGGATGCTGCACGAATTTCATAAAATTAATTAGAAATGATGAAACACACATATTGTATATCCTTTGTCAAAATTAAAAAAATAAAAAATAAACAAAAAAATAAATAAAATTTATATACACATGTACGCATGCCCACAGATTTAGAATATACCCCAAATTCTAACTATAGATGTAAAAATTCCGCCACTCTGTCACTTTAACTGGTATTTAAAAAACCTTCTTATTTTATTATAAGTGATGTTTTCAAGTTTCTATGTAAAAAATAAATGTAATTTGATGTTTATTTTGTAAAATGTTTTTCTATCGATTGAATTAACAATAATTATTATTATTAGACTAACAAAAATGATTAAATAAAAGTTTGTAATTTATTAATTGATATGTAAAAACTTTAAAAACTACTTATTTCAATACAAAGGGAGTATAATATACAAGCTAATTTTATCTGCATCAGATTAACATGCATATATCAATGAAGCATATATTTAGCTAAGCCAAACCGACTTTCAAAAAAAAAAAATATTTAGTTAAGCCCTAATGCATTTATGGTCTTTTTCATATCCGAAAACAGTTCAAGATATCTTAACATTCATACGAAAAAAAAGTAAAGAAAACAGTTCAAGATATGAAAATTCGGACCCAACCAAAAATAAAAAATCAGCAACCTAGTGTTTTTAGAAATAATTGATGTTTGTTTAACGAGTGGCCAATGCTATCGCTATATATGATCACAGATTATAGAGTGTAACTAATGGCGGATTACCTTTATAAAAAAAACGTAGCTGATGTTTCTTTAATAATTTTCTGTAGCATGACTTATTCCAACAAACGTATATAACGTTACACAAATTAACCAAGAATTATTAAAAATAGGACCACTCTCCAAAAATACCCCACACAGCCCCGCTCAAAGCAACTACACTAATTGTTGTAATTAATTAAATATCACACTACACCTTTTGTACATTTAGATGCAAAATCCACAACCTACTACTAAACGATACCGAACAAATTAATAACGCATCAACTTGTCAACTTGACAATATATCAACTCATTTTGCTGATCAAAACCAATGTTTAAATCTTTAAGATATATCAAGCGGACTTAATTGCTTATATAGTTTAAATTCCCATTTCCAAAAGTAATTTACTCAAACACTGATCCAATAAGTTTGTTGTTGTTGTTAAAGATCCAACCTAGCTTGCATGTGCATGGTCATCTAATATAGATACACGATCGCTTAGATAATGTTTGTTTATTTGTCAGCGGTTTGTATTATACTAACCTTCAACCAAGTGGAAACCATACAAACATTATGGTAATCCATAAACCTTCGTTACCACAAAAAAAACAAATACGAATATCTAGTATATGGACTTTCATACTGTGACAAGAAGACAAATTTTAGATGGCAGGGACATCACATGTTGTCACTATAAAGTGAGCGAAGTGTAAATGACTTGATACACACTCACAATTATAAAACACAAAATATAATAAACACATGTATATGGAGAAATGATTTGTCTTTGAAACACACATGTCTTTCTTTTAGGAAACCACATTCTTATATTAAAGATTACTCTTTAAACCTCATAAACCACATTCTTATATTAAAATTTACTCTTTAGATATTTGATATGTTTAGACTTAATAGCTTCTATACTTGATATTGTATAGACTTGATAGAAAGACCATTCTTAATTTAAAGGGGTAATAATGTATACTTGGTTTTCATAATTAGTTATGTGATTAGGCCAAATTGTGAACTAATAAACAATGTGCGAAAGACTGAAATAAATCATTTTCTTTCAAGACTTGTAAGTCGTGAACTCTAATTAGATTGGTTGGTTGATATTGTGAGTTTTGTCTTTGAGTCGTTAGAAGAAGAAGAAGTATTCTCGTCTTTAACGGCTAAGTATGGAAGTTGGGCCGAGTGTGTTACGAAGCCCACGAAAGACGTTGCGACCGTTAGACCAGAAGAGAGTAAGTATGCACGTGGCGCGCGCGTGCCTTTGTTTCCTCTTTAGAGTAAGATCAGTTCGAAGAACAGAACTGCTCTGTTTCAGCCAAAAGAAGAAGTCGGCTTGGAAGCACTCTTGAGGACCACTCTCTTCTTGTCTCCCTAGGTTATAGTTACAAGATAAACTATGGTTGAGTTAAGGGGTTGTAAGTGTATATAACCTAAGTGATTCTAATGGATTCCGGGCATCAGATCCCGGCGAGACGTAAGGCTAAGTTTATAGCCTGAACTCGTTAAACTGTGTTGTGCTCTGTTTTTTTTTTACGCATCAAATACACACGAGAGAGACAAATAGAGAGAGAGAGTTATTGAGTTTGAACGAAAACCACAACAGATATCATAATCTGATTAATGAAAATAACTAAAATAAAGAAGTAATAATGTGTACTTGGTTTTCATAAGTTATGTGATTAGGCCAAATTGTGAAACAATAAACAATGTGCCAAAGAATATTTGTGGGCATCATTAGTAGGCACAAATCCAAAGGAACCACCTAGAACCACATCACACACGCTCGCATACATCCATGTATTCATGTATACTGGTATTTGTCTTATATAATAATATTACACTTTTTTCTTTTTATAAGTTTCGCCGCAATTTAACATGTCATGTGGTCACGAATGTCGTAAACAAGTCCAATAAATTGAATCTTAGTAAGGAAAATGCTTTTTCTATACAGCAAATACCTAAGTATTTCCACAAAACCGAAACAATGTGAACAGATCAAACTGGAAATTCTGAAAAAGAATGAAAGGATGTATTTAATTAACAAAACAAAACTAGAAGAGAAATGGTGAAATGTCATATGATTTATTTTTAAATGTACTGGTTGTGTCAAATACCTTGGGTTTATTTGGAAGTAGGTACGTTTAGCTGCAATATTAAAAAAACATATCCGAAAACAAAAAACATTCTGTTAATATAATCAAACTTTCACTAGATCATTTTAAAATAGGTTTTGTTAATCCAAAGTTCCAAATCTTGAATAAGCTTACGTGTATTGGTTAATGCGAGGGCATGTGTGTTTTCAGGACCACTTTTGCATATAATTTTACCCGTAACATATTTAAAGTAATCTATAACAACGCACGAAAATGGTTTAGCGGATAAGATTAATCTGAAATGATTACACTTGAAAATGCATATGAAAATGACGACAGCGATGATGATATTGTTCCAGAAACGTATAGATACAAATTAAGAAAATATTACTAAGTGCTTTTACATCGTCTTTGCTTTTGAATCTAAAGTACAAATATATGTCGATGACTCCTATCGGTATTCAGCTAATCCAGACGTTTAGTAGATAGGTTAGCATTCTAACTGTCCATTTTGGGTATAACTAATGTATTATGATGTATTACAATCAATCATATGGATTAGTTTAGATTTAAAAATTTAGATGTTCTTTATGAAATGTAATCTGAATTGAGAAAAAAACGATAAATGGGATGTAAATGTAGATTTTTCGATACATTTTAGATTCATAATGTTTTTTTTTTCTTCTTTATCTAACATCTCTGAGGCTTATAAAGTTCTGTCTGAATGAGACAAACGAAAGTAGTTTCAAGTCTAGATTCAATGGCCCTTTAAACATACAAAGTCCTCCCCGAACAATGACATCCCCTTCCATTAGTTATTTATTGTATATTCTTGAACATATATATATATACGCCAAAAAATAAAAAAATCCGATATTACTGAAACTCCAAAATAGATAGGACTAACTAGTAGTATGTCATCTCCCCGTTCATTTCTGTAGAATGAATATCTTTGCACGACGACTGGTTTTCTTTTCCAAAAATTCATAGTACTAGACGACTAACAATTCATCACACCTTTCATCAAAAATAAATAAACAATTCATCACACCTAGTTTTTATTGGTTCTTATCATCATACTAAGACTAAGTTAACAAGTCACATGTCCAATAAATTTTCTAGGTTAAAATACGTTAATTAATCCTACAGATTTTCGGGGTGATAATTGTGACAAGGATAGAGACATTATTTACCATAAATCTAGATGAACCAAGATAAAAAAATCTCCACTAGTCACGCTTATAAAAATCAGAATATGACTCAGTTGAATAAAGGCCGCAAAATAAGAAGTTTTATTAACAACAATTAATTTAACAAATTGTGTTGAAAAAAATGTAGGGTGTAAGGGAAGTAAAACTCCATTATCAATTGATATGAAGTGGACTATATAAACGACTCGTTTTGACAATTATACTACATACTTTGAACAACCATACGTACTTTGCCCTTTTGACATTTTATTATTGCTATTTGAAATACACAACTATCCACGGATTCACATTCAATATATTTCAAATCCGGTTGCTCTACATTATATTCCAAATCTTTTCTGTTTTAATTTATAACACTAGTTTTGTATAGAGAAAAAAATGCTACATATTCAGAAGCACAGCGAGTACACAGAGCTAAAAATATACATGACAAACTTAGTATACATATTTTGATAAATAGTCTAATTTTATATAAATAACATACAAAGGAATGACCCAGTGATGATAAAACTCACAATATTGAAAACAAATCCAAATGGAAGTTTGAGAAATCTGAGAATATAAATGTAAGTGTAGGAATTGTATATAATTTTTATATTCTTACCTGAACAGCAATCCATCCACAGAAGATGATCGGAACAATATATATATTGCTCCTTTTATTTGTTGAGGATATATGATGGCTTATAATATAGTAAAGATGTACTGTATTTGTGAAGTTTCTTGTTGGAAGCTTCTAATACTAACTATTAATCTCAGTTTACTTCATATGATTTATTTTATGAATTCACCCACGTTTCCTAGTGAAACTAGCAATGCGGAATGTTAAATGTGAAAGCAAATATGAAAGGTTATATATAATATGAACGAAAAGCAATCTAATAGGGAACATAGAGTAATATTTAGGATTATAATTAAGAAGCTTCAAACTTATATTATAAGCAATGTGGTATCCTCCAAAGTGGAGAACACAAGTGCCTTGTTAATTATTATTACTTTTTCACTCATCTTTTCTCTTAATGTTTCGCAAAGGAAACATGATGTTTGTTTAAAGACATACATTTTTGTCGTTAAACCCTGCTTTTGTCACATAATATTGCTTTACTTCTTTCGCTTTTCTTTATCATACATAATTTTGCCTCATCTAAAAGGGACGTGTTATGTAAGATGGCTATCAACAAAAATAAAACTATAAACATTGATCATGAAAGTGTGAAAACGTCAATAAAATGTGTGGTTTGTTTTCTCTACTGGGATTACTGTATAATAATCCATGAGAATGATTATCCATAGTTCTTAAGTGGGTTTCTTGCATTGTTCGCAGATTCCAATGATATGTGAGACCCGCGAATAGTGCAAGAAACAGTTCTAAAAACTCTTAATTAAAAACTGTTTCTTGCACTGTTTGTGAATCTCACTAACACGTGACGGTCCGTGATTTTTTTTTTTTTTAAATCAGAAAAAACCCAAATGAAGTTCTAAGAATAATCATACTCTTATAAAAAAATATTTATCTAAGTACTTAATAAATGGTATATATCAAATACTTTCCATATAAGTAAATAAGGACATGATTATTACGGAGTTCTTAGAGTATGGTTCTTAACGTAATATAAGAACCGTCTGTTAACATTAATAAAGAAAAAATTAAGAGATAATTCTTAAATAGCTAAGAACCCCGTCTTAAGAATCCCGTAATAATTACTTCTAAACCATGTAGCTCAAGTTTTGACGCCAACGCACACGACGATAACCGCGAATATCCATATCCGATTAAACATGTTAGGGAACATTATTGAATGAATATATATTCATATTGTATCTCTAAGAGAAACCAAGAACATCAAGATTATTTGTTAGAATTTGACTGGTATAAGATAATATTAAATTGGATGTGTCATCCGGTCAAACCCACTCCGCCACTCGTGCGTTTTGGAGTCTCGTGTCTTTATTGACAAGTCAACAAACAAAGCTTTGCTCAAAACTCACCATATGATAAATTAGTGTATTTTAACATTATTTTAACTGTCATAAGTGAGTGATTTCTTTTACTAAACCACTTTCTCTTGCATGATAATTAAAATAAAGTTATGAACATGGTTGAATATGAGATCTTCTATAATTTTCTTGATCCTAACTACGTGGTCGCTTAGTAGTTTATATATGTTTAATGTGAAGTCAAATATCCAATATTGTAGATTAATATATAAAATGTTCGAGTTGCATTAAGTAGTTATGAAGCCAAAAAGTTACCAGTCAAAGAAGACTTTATAGTTTATACAGCAGAAAAAAGATCAGTGAAACACTTTTCATTCAAATAAAGATGATACACCATTTGTAAATGGAAGTCGAAACCAAATTTGCATAAGCTAAGTGGCAAAGACCAAAAAGTTGTGAATGTGTTCATCAACTGTTATTGAAATTAACCAAACCCAAATTATTTTAGTTTAGAGATTTTATGTATTTTCAAAAATTTTAGGTGATGAATTTGATTTCAACATTAATATGAAATTTGAAAAAAACAATAGAACAACGTGTCAAAGATGAGCTCATGCATATAATAAAGTAACAAACAAATTTACCATTGAGTTCTATGGAAGTTGGTAAGATAGGTGTTGAAGTCAAACACCAACTCTCTTATTTCTGATCAAAAATAAACAACACTCTCAAATTGCATCGTCTTTACATTTAGGCATGTTTATAAATGGGTAATTGTTTCTTCAAAATTTACAGTATATAATTTTTTCTAAAATCTTGATAATCGTTTTTATCTTTTTGATAAAAACTATAAACAATCAAGGCTTTAGTGAATTTTGTGTTGGGTTGGGCCAAAACTTACCCAAAGTTCCGTTAAACGCCGTTCTATTAAGGATTGACTATTCATTAGTGATTCCCAGCCTCGTCTATACAATAATCTCTAGCTTGCAGCGACGTTGTCTCTCTAGCTAACACCTGATCAATTCATCCGAAATTCACGACTCACCAAAGAATGAAAATCATAATTCATCCCAAATTTTTTGTTAGAGCATATCCAACAAATCCATCATCTCCAATTCTACTCCATTTTCTACTTTAAAAGAATAAAATTTTCTAACTCTATTTCATTTTTAACCTCAAAATAGAGTAATGGCTAGGATTACTCCATTTTAGTGTTAGACTTTTTGTTATTTGTGAAATAGTCCTTTAAAATTTTAATGCTTTTATTTTTACTTAAATAATATTTTAAAACAACACAATAACATAAATAAACAAGATATTTTATTATTTAATAATTTTACATTAAAAATAACATAATTAAAAACATAAATAATAAAAAATGAAAATAACAAAAAGGACTTACATTCGTGTTTTGCTATTGTGAAAGGACTTGTTCGTTTTTAGAAAAAGAAATGTATAACATGACATCATGAAAACTAAAAAAGCCCATTTATCCAAAAAGAGTTAATAATATATTAATACAAATAAAAAATGTGATTAGAAATTTTATAAAATATTAAAGACTATAACTTTTAGTAAATAGAGCATTTACCGAAAACTCAATATTTCCTTAGGCGTTAACCCACATATTTTAAGAAAATTTTAAAATTATTATAATCTTGTTTTAATGCATAGTTCCATCGTGTCCTGACATATCATGATGATCAAAGAAGTTTGGATCCTTTGTTGTCTCAATTTCTCTAGAATATATATATTTCTTAGTTGTTATTCTACTAATTTAGGCATAATATATAAAATTTATTAAATTAATTAGTTAAAAACTAAAAACGATGCCCATTTATCCTAAAAAGAGTTGAGAATATATTAATACAAATAAAGAATGTGGTTAGAAATTTTATAAAACATTAAAGACTTTAACATTTGGTAAATAGAGCATTTACCGAGAAACTCAATATTTCCGTAGGGTTAACCCACATAGTCGCATCGTTCACTAACATAGGATGATAGTCCAAGAGGTTTGGATCTGTTGTTGTCTCTGTTTCTCTAGAGAACACAAATTCTTAATGGTTATTCTACTTATTAAGGAGTATATGAAGTTTTATTCAATTCATTGTTTAAAAATTAAAAATGTTGACATTTACCCTTAAAAAGTTAAGAATATATTAATACAAATAAAGAATGTGGTTAGAAATTTTATAAAACATTAAAGAATATAAGCTTTGGTAAATAGGACATTTACCAAGAAACTCAATATTTCCGTAGGGGTTAAACCACATATTTTAGGAAAAATTCAAAAATTATGATAATCTTGGTTTAATGCATAGTCGCATTGTTCACTGACACAGAATGATGTTCAAAGATGTTTAGATCTTTTGTTGTCTCCGTTTCTATAGAGAATATAAATTCTTAGCTTTTATTCCATTAATTTAGGAAGTATATAAAGTTTATTAAATTAATTGTTTAAAAACTAAAATCGATGCCCATTTACCCTAAAAAAAGTTGAGAATACATTAATAAAAACAAAAAAATAGGCTTATAAGTTTTATAAAACATTAAAGACTATAACCTTTGGTAAATAGAGCATTTATCGAGAAACTCAATATTTCTGTAGGGGTTAACCTGTATATTTAAAGTAAAATTCAAAAATTATAAAAATCTTGTTTATTGCATAGTTGCATAGTGCACTGACGTAGAATGATGGTCAAATAGGATTAAGTCTTTTTTTGTTTCTGTTTCTTTAAGAATAAATATTTCTTAGTGGTTATTCTACTAATTTAGGTAGTATATGAAGTTTTATTAAATTAATTGTTTAAAAAATTAAAACGATGACCATTTACCCTAAAATAAGTTAAGCATACTTCAACACAAATAAAGAATGTGGTTAGAAATTTTATAAAACATTAAAGACTATAACCTTTGGTAAATATAACATTTATATAACATTTACCAAAAAACTCAATATTTTCGTAGGGGTTAACCCACATATTTTAGGAAAAATTCAAAAAATATGACAATCTTGTATTAATGCATAGTTGCATCGTTCACTGAAGTAGGATGATGGTCAAAGAGGTTTGGATTCTTTGTTGTCTCCGTTTCTCGAGATAATTAAAATTTCTTTGTGGTTATTCCACTAATTTAAGCACTCAATAATGTTTTATTAAATTAATTGTGTAAAAATTTAAAACCATTCCAATTTACCCTAAAAAGAGTTAAACATATATAATACATATAAATAATGTGGTTATAAATTTTATAAAACATGAAAGACTATAATCTTTGGTAAATAGAGCATTTACCGAAAACTCAATATTTTCGTAGGGGTTAACCCACATATTTTAGGAAAATTTCAAAATTATGACAATCTTGTATTAATGCATAGTTGCATCGTTCACTGACATAGGATGATGGTCAAAGAGGTTTGATCCTTTGTTGTCTCTGTTTCTCGAGATAATTGAAATTTTTGTGTGGTTATTCCACTAATTTGGACACTATATAATGTTTTATTAAATTAATTGTGTAAAAATTTAAAACGATTCCAATTTACCCTAAAAAAAGTTAAACATATATTAATACATATAAAGAATGTGGTTAAAATTTTTATAAAACATTACAGACTATAACCTTTGGTAAATACAAAATTTACCAAAAACTCAATATTTTTGTAGGGGTTAACCCATAAATTTTAGGAAAAATTCAAAAATTATGACAATCTCGTATTAATGCATAGTTGCGTCGTTCACTGACGTAGGATGATGGTCAAAGAGGTTTGGATCCTTTGTTGTCTCCGTTTCTCTAGATAATTGAAATTTCTTTGTGGTTATTCCACTAATTTAGGCATTCTATAATGTTTTATTAAATTAATTGTATAAAATTTTAAAACCATTCCAATTTATCCTAAAAAGAGTTAATATATATTAATACATATACACAATGTGGTTAGAAATTTTAAAAAACATTAAAGACTATAATCTTTGGTAAATAGAGCATTTACCAAAAAATCAATATTTTCGTAGGGGTTAACCCACATATTTTAGGAAAAATTCAAAAAATATGACAATCTTGTATTAATGCATAGTTGCGTCGTTCACTGACGTAGGATGATGGTCAAAGAGGTTTGGATCCATTGTTGTCTCCGTTTCTCGAGATAATTGAAATTTCTTTGTGGTTATTCCACTGATTTAGGCACTCTATAATGTTTTATTAAATTAATTGTTTAAAAATTTAAAACCATTTCAATTTACACTAAAAAGAGTTAACATATATTAATACATATATACAATGTGGTTAGAAATTTTATAAAATATTAAAGACTATAATCTTTGGTAAATAGAGCATCTACCGAAAACTAAATATTTTCGTAGGGGTTAACCCACATATTTTAGGAAAAATTCAAAAATTATGACAATTTTGTATTAATGCATAGTTGCGTCGTTCACTGACGTAGGATGATGGTCAAAGAGGTTTGGATCCTTTGTTATCTCAGTTTCTCGAGATAATTAAAATTTCTTTGTGGTTATTCTACTAATTTAGGCACTCTATAATGTTTTATTAAATTAATTGTGTAAAAATTGAAAACCATTCCAAATTACCCTAAAAAGAGTTAAACATATATTAAACATATAAATAATATGGTTATAAATTTTATAAAACATGAAAGACTATAATCTTTGGTAAATAGAGCATTTACCGAAAACTCTCAATATTTTCGTAGGGGTTAACCCACATACTTTAGAAAAAAATTAAAATTTAAGACAATCTTATTTTAATGCATAGTTTCATCGTTCACCGACGTAGGATGATGGTCAAAGAGGTTTGTATCCTTTGTTGTCTCCGTTTCTCAAGATAATAGAATTTATTTTTGGTTATTCTATTAATTTAGGCACTATATAAAGTTTTATTAAATTAATTGTGTAAAAATTTAAAATGATGCCAATTTACCCTAAAAAGAGTTAAACATATATTAATACATATAAAGAATGTGGTTAGAAATTTTATAAAACATTAAAGACTATAACCTTTGGTAAATAGAGCATTTACCGAAAACTTAATATTTTCGTAGGGATTAACCCACATATTTTAGAAAAAAATCAAAATTTTTGACAATTTTTTTTTAATGCATAGTTGCATCGTTCACTGATGTAGGATGATGGTCAAAGAGGTTTGGATCCTTTGTTGTCTCCGTTTCTTGAGATAATTAAAATTTCTTTGTGGTTATTCCACTGATTTAGGCACTATATAATGTTTTATTAAATTAATTGTGTAAGAATTTAAAACCATTCCAATTTACCCTAAAAAGAGTTAAAATATATTAATACATATACACAATGTGGTTAGAAATTTTATAAAACATGAAAGACTATAATCTTTGGTAAATAGAGCATTTGGATCCTTTGTTTTCTCCATTTCTCGAGATAATTGAAATTTATTTTTGGTTATTCCACTAATTTGGGCACTCTATAATGTTTTATTAAATTAATTGTGTAAAAATTTAAAACCATTCCAATTTACCCTAAAAAGAGTTAAACATATATTAATACATATAAATAATATGGTTAGAAATTTTATAAAACATTAAAGACTATAACCTTTGGTAAATACATAATTTACTGAAAACTCAATATTTTCATAGGGGTTTACCCACATATTTTAGGAAAAAATCAAAAATTATGACAATACTGTATTAATGCATAGTTGCATCGTTCACTGACGTAGGATGATGGTCAAAGAGGTTTGGATCCTTTGTTGTCTCCGTTTCTCAAGATAATAGAATTTATTTTTGGTTATTCTATTAATTTATGCCTATATAAAGTTCTATTAAACTAATTGTGTAAAAATTTAAAACGATTCCAATTTACCCTAAAAAGTGAAATATATATTAATATATATAAATATTATGATTAGAAATTTTATAAAACATGAAAGACTATAATCTTTGGTAAACAGAGAATTTACCGAAAACTCAATATTTTCGTAGGGGTTAACCCACATATTTTAGGAAAAATTCAAAAGTTATGACAATCTTGTATTAATGCATAGTTGCGTCGTTCACTAACGTAAGATGATGGTCAAAGAGGTTTGGATCCTTTGTTGCCTCCGTTTCTCGAGATAATTGAAATTTCTTTGTGGTTATTCCACTAATTTAGGCACTCTATAATGTTTTATTAAATTAATTGTGTAAAAATTTAAAACCATTCCAATTTACCCTAAAAAGATTTAAACATATATAAATACATATAAAGAATGTCGTTAGATATTTTATAAAACATTAAAGACTATAACCTTTGGTAAATAGAGCATTTACCGAAAACTCAATATTTTTGTAGGGGTTAACCCACATATTTTAGGAAAAATTTAAAATTTATGACAATCTTGTTTTAAGGCATAGTTGCATCGTTCACTGACGTAGGATGATGGTCAAAGAGGTTTGGATCCTTTGTTGTCTCCGTTTCTCAAGATAATAGAATTTATTTTTGGTTATTCTATTAATTTATGCACTATATAAAGTTTTATTAAACTAATTGTGTAAAAATTTAAAACGATTCCAATTTACCATAAAAAGAGTTAAATATCTATTAATACATAAAATATTATGAATAGAAATTTTATAAAACATGAAAGACTATAATCTTTGGTAAACAGAGAATTTACCGAAAACTCAATATTTTCGAAGGGGTTAACCCATATATTTTAGGAAAAATTCAAAAATTATGACAATCTTGTATTAATGCATACTTGCGTCGTTCACTGACGGTCACAGAGGTTTGGATCCTTTGTTGTCTCTGTTTCTCAAGATAATAGAATTTATTTTTGGTTATTCCAATAATTTAGGCACTATATAAAGTTTTATTAAATTAATTATATAAAAAATTAAAATGTTGCCAATTTACCCTAAAAAGAGTTAAATATATATTAATACATATAAAGAATGTGGTTAGAAATTTTATAAAAAATTAAAGACTATAACCTTTGGTAAATAGAGCATTTACCGAAAACTCAATATTTTCGTAGGGGTTAACCCACATATTTTAGGAAAAATTTAAAATTTATGACAATCTTGTTTTAATGCATAGCTGCATCGTTCACTGACGTAAGATGATGGTCAAAGAGGTTTGGATCCTTTGTTGTCTTTGTTTTTCGAGATAATTAACATTTATTTGTGGTTATTCCACTAATTTATGCACTATATAATGTTTTACTAAATTAATTGTGTAAAAATTTAAAACCATTCC
>MU107312.1:39680-58509 GCA_012274485.2 Sinapis alba
ACTAATTTAGGCACTCTATAATGTTTTATTAAATTAATTGTGTAAAAATTGAAAACCATTCCAAATTACCCTAAAAGAGTTAAACATATATTAATACATATAAATAATGTGGTTATAAATTTTATAAAACATGAAAGACTATAATCTTTGGTAAATAGAGCATTTACCGAAAACTCAATATTTTCGTAGGGGTTAACCCACATATTTTAAGAAAAATTTAAAAATTATGACAATCTTGTTTTAATGCATAGTTGCATCGTTCACTGACGTAGGATGATGGTCAAAGAGGTTTGTATCCTTTGTTGTCTCCGTTTCTCAAGATAATAGAATTTATTTTTGGTTATTCTATTAATTTAGGCACTATATAAAGTTTTATTAAATTAACTGTGTAAAAATTTAAAATGATGCCAATTTACCCTAAAAAGAGTTAAACATATATTAATACTTATAAAGAATGTGGTTAGAAATTTTATAAAACATTAAAGACTATAACCGTTGGTAAATAGAGCATTTACCGAAAACTTAATATTTTCGTAAGGGTTAACCCACATATTTTAGAAAAAATCAAAATTTTTTACAATCTTTTTTTAATGCATAGTTGCATCGTTCACTGACGTAGGATGATGGTCAAAGAGGTTTGAATCCTTTGTTGTCTCCGTTTCTCGAGATAATTAAAATTTATTTGTGGTTATTCCACTGATTTAGGCACTCTATAATGTTTTATTAAATTAATTGTGTAAGAATTTAAAACCATTCCAATTTATCCTAAAAACAGTTAAAATATATTAATACATATACACAATGTGGTTAGAAATTTTATAAAACATGAAAGACTATAATCTTTGGTAAATAGAGCATTTACTGAAAACTCAATATTTTCGTAGGGGTTAACCTACATATTTTAGGAAAAATTTAAAACTTATGACAATCTTGTATTAATGCATAGTTGCGTCGTTCACTGACGTAGGATGATGGTCAAAGAGGTTTTGATCCTTTGTTGTCTCCGTTTCTCGAGATAATTGAAATTACTTTGTGGTTATCCTACTGATTTAGGCACTATATAATGTTTTATTAAAATAATTGTGTAAAAATTTAAAACCATTCCAATTTACCCTAAAAAGAGTTAACATATATTAATACATATACACAATGTGGTTAGAAATTTTATAAAACATTAAAGACTATAACCTTTGGTAAATACAAAATTTACCGAAAACTCAATATTTTCGTAGGGGTTAACCCACATATTTTAGGAAAAATTCAAAAATTACGAAAAATCTTGTATTAATGCATAGTTGCATCGTTCACTGACGTAGGATGATGGTTAAAGAGGTTTGGATCATTTGTCATCTCCGTTTCTCGAGATAATTGAAATTTATTTGTGGTTATTCCACTAATTTAGGTACTCTATAATATTTTATTAAATTAATTGTGTAAAAATTTAAAACCTTTCCAGTTTATCGGAAAAAGAGTTAAACATATATTAATATATATAAAGAATGTGGTTAGCAATTTTATAAAATGTTAACGACAATAATATTTGGTAAATAGAGAATTTACCGAAAACTCAATATTTTCGTAGGGGTTAACCCACATATTTTAGGAAAAAATTAAAATTTATGACAATCTTGTATTAATGCATAGTTGCGTCGTTCACTGACGTAGGATGATGGTCAAAGAGGTTTGTATCCTTTGCTGTCTCCGTTTCTCGAGATAATTAAAATTTATTTGTGGTTATTCCACTAATTTGGGCACTATATGATGTTGTATTAAATTATTTATGTAAAAATTTAAAACGATTCCAATTTACCCTAAAAAGAGTTAAACATATATTAATACATATAAAGAATGTGGTTAGCAATTTTATAAAATATTAAAGACTATAATCTTTGGTAAATACATAATTTATCGAAAACTCAATATTTTCGTAGGGGTTAACCCACATATTTTAGGAAAAATTAAAAAATTATGATAATCTTGTTTAATGCATAGTTGCTTCGTTCACTGACATAGGATGATGGTCAAAGAGGTTTGGATCCTTTGTTGTCTCCGTTTCACGAGATAATTGCAATTTCTTTGTGGTTATTCCATTAATTTAGGCACTCTATAATGTTTTATTAAATTAATTGTGTAAAAGTTTAAAACCATCACAATTTACCCTAAAAAGAGTTAAGATATATTATTACATATAAATAATGTGGTTAGAAATTTTAATGCATAGTTGAAATTTCTTTGTGGTTATTCCACAAATTTAGGCAATATATAATGTTTTATTAAATTAATTGTGTAAAAACTTAAACCAATTCTAAATTACCCTAAAATGAGTTAAACATATATTAATACATATAAATAATGTGGTTAGAAATTTTATAAAACATGAAATACTATAATCTTTGATAAATAGATCATTTACCGAAAACTCAATATTTTCGTAGGGGTTAACCCACATATTTTAGAAAAAATTCAAAAAATTTGACAATCTTGTATTAATGCATAGTTGCATGGTTCATGACGTAGAATGATGGTCAAAGAGGTTTGGGGTCCTTTGTTGTCTCCGTTTCTCAAGATAATTGAAATTTATTTGTGGTTATTAATCCACTAATTTGGACACTATATAATGTTTTATTAAATTAATTGTGTAAAAATTTAAAATGATTCCAATTTACCGTAAAAAGAGTTAACATATATTAGAACATATAAAGAATGTGGTTAGAAATTTTATAAAACATTAAAGACTATAACCTTTGGTAAATACATAATTTACAGAAAACTCAATATTTTCGTAGGGGTTAACCCACATATTTTAGAAAAAATTCAAAAATTATGACAATCTTGTTTTAATGCATAGTTGCATCGGTCACTGACGTAGGATGATGGTCAAAGAGGTTTGGATCCTTTGTTGTCTCCGTTTCTCGAGATAATTAAAATTTATTTATGGTTATTCCACTAATTTGGGCACTATATGATGTTTTATTAAATTATATGTGTAAAAATTTAAAACGATTCCAATTTACCCTAAAAAGAAATAAACATATATTAATACATATAAAGAATGTGGTTAGCAATTTTATAAAACAATAAAGACTATAACCTTTGGTAAATACAAAATTTACCGAAAATTCAATATTTTCGTAGGGGTTAACCCACATATTTTAGGAAAAATTCAAAAATTATGAAAATCTTGTATTAATGCATAGTTGCGTCGTTCACTGACGTAGGATGATGGTCAAAGAGGTTTGGATCCTTTGTTGTCTCCGTTTCTCGAGATAATTGAAATTTATTTGTGATTATTCCACTAATTTAGACACTCTATAATGTTTTATTAAATTAATTGTGTAAAAATTTAAAACCATTCCTGTTTATCCTAAAAAGAATTAAACATATATTAATATATATATAAATAATATGGTTATAAATTTTATAAAACATGAAAGACTATAATCTTTGGTAAATAGAGCATTTACCAAAAACTCAATATTTTCGTAGGGGTTAATCCACATATTTTAGGAAAAATTCAAAAATTATGACAATCTTGTATTAATGCATAGTTGCATCATTCACTGACGTAGGATATGATGTTCGAAGAGGTTTGGATCCTTTGTTGTCTCTGTTTCTCGAGATAATTAAAATTTCTTTGTGGTTATTCCACTGATTTAGGCACTCTATAATGTTTTAATACATTAATTGTGTAAAAATTTAAAATCATTCTAATTTACCCTAAAAAGAGTTAACATATATTAATACATATAAAGAATGTGGTTAGCAATTTTATAAAACGTTAACGACCATAATATTTGGTAAACAGAGAATTTACCGAAAACTAAAT
This sequence comes from Sinapis alba, assembly GCA_012274485.2. NCBI lineage: Eukaryota > Viridiplantae > Streptophyta > Magnoliopsida > Brassicales > Brassicaceae > Sinapis > Sinapis alba. The sequence continues at coordinate 43,507 of MU107312.1, forward strand.
ATTTTCGTAGGGGTTATGCCACATATTTTAGGAAAAATTTAAAATTTATGACAATCTTGTATTAATGCATAGTTGCGTCGTTCACTGACGTAGAATGATGGTCAAAGAGGTTTGGATCCTTTGTTGTCTCCGTTTCCCGAGATAATTAAAATTTATTTGTGGTTGTTCCACTAATTTGGGCACTATATGATGTTTTATTAAATTATTTGTGTAAAAATTTAAAACAATTCCAATTTACCCTAAAAAGAGTTAAACATATATTAATACATATAAATAATGTGGTTAACAAATTTATAAAACAATAAAGACTATAACCTTTGGTAAATACCAAATTTACCGAAAATTCAATATTTTCGTAGGGGTTAAACCACCTATTTTAAGAAAAATTCAAAATAATGAAAATCTTGTATTAATGCATTGTTGCGTCGCTCACTGATGTAGGATGATGGTCAAAGAGGTTTGAATCCTTTGTTTTCTCCGTTTCTCGATATAATTGAAATTTATTTGTGGTTATTCCACTAATTTAGGCACTCTATAATGTTTTATTAAATTAATTATGTAAAAATTTAAAACCATTCAAGTTTATCCTAAAAAGAGTTAAACATATATTAATATATATAAATAATGTGGTTATAAACTTTATAAAACATGAAAGACTATAATCTGTGGTAAATAGAGCATTTACCGAAAACTCAATATTTTCGTAGGGGTTAACCCACATATTTTAGGAAAAATTCAAAAATTATGAAAATCTTGTATTAATGCATCGTTTCAGTGACGTAGGATGATGTTCAAAGAGGTTTGGATCCTTTGTTGTCTCCGTTTCTCGAGATAATTAAAATTTCTTTGTGGTTATTCCACTGATTTAGGCACTCTATAATGTTTTAATACATTAATTGTGTAAAAATTTAAAATCATTCCAATTTACCTAAAAAGAGTTAACATATATTAATACATATAAAAAATGTGGTTAGCAATTTTATAAAACGTTAACGACAATAATATTTGGTAAACAGAGAATTTACCGAAAACTCAATATTTTCGTAGGGGTTAACCCACATATTTTAGGAAAAAATTAAAATTTATGTCAATCTTGTATTAATGCATAGTTGCGTCTTTCACTGACGTAGGATGATGGTCAAAGAGGTTTGGATCCTTTGTTGTCTCCGTTTCTCGATATAATTAAAATTTATTTGTGGTTATTCCACTAATTTGGGCACTATATGATGTTTTATTAAATTATTTGTGTAAAAATTTAAAACGATTCCAATTTACCCTAAAAAGAGTTAAACATATATTAATACATATAAAGAATGTGGTTAGCAATTTTATAAAACATTAAAAACTATAATCTTTGGTAAATACAGAATTTATCAAAAACTCAATATTTTTGTAGGGGTTAACCCATATATTTTAGGAAAAAATCAAAAATTATGACAATCTTCTTTTAATGCATAGTTGCATCGTTCACTGACGTAGGATGATGGTCAAAGAGGTTTGGATCCTTTGTTGTCTCCATTTCACGAGATAATTGAAATTTCTTTGTGGTTATTCCACTAATTTAGGTACTATATAATGTTTTATTAAATTAATTGTGTAAAACTTAAAATGATTCCAAATTACCCTAAAAGAAGTTAAACATATATTAATACATATAAATAATGTGGTTAGAAATTTTATAAAACATGAAAAACTATAATCTTTGGTAAATAGAACATTTACCGAAAACTCAATATTTTCGTAGGGGTTAACCCACATATTTTAGGAAAAATTTAAAAATTATGACAATCTTGTTTTAATGTATATTTGCATCGTTCACTGACGTAGGATGATGGTCAAAGAGGCTTGGATCCTTTGTTGTCTCCGTTTCTCGAGATAATTGAAATTTCTTCGTGGTTATTCCACTAATTCAGGCAATATATAATGTTTTATTAAATTAATTGTGTAAAAACTTAAAACAATTCTAAATTACCCTAAAAAGAGTTAAACAAATATTAATACATATAAATAATGTGGTTATCAATTTTATAAAACATTAAAGACTATAATCTTTGGTAAATACAAAATTAACCGAAAACTCAATATTTATGTAGGGGTTAACCCACATATTTAAGGAAAAATTCAAAAATTATGACAATCTTGTATTAATGCATAGTTGCGTCGTTCACTGACGTAGGATGATGGTCAAAGAGGTTTGGATCTTTTGTTGTCTCCGTTTCTCGAGATAAATAACATTGGTTTTTGGTTATTCCGCTAATTTAGGCACTCTATAATGTTTTATTAAATTAATTGTGTAAAAGTTTAAAACCATCACAATTTACCCTAAAAAGAGTTAAGATATATTATTACATATAAAGAATGTGGTTATAAATTTTAATGCATAGTTGAAATTTCTTTGTGGTTATTCCACTAATTTAGGAACTATATAATGTTTTATTAAATTAATTGTGTAAAAACTTAAACCAATTCTAAATTACCCTAAAAAGAGTTAAACATATATTAATACTTATAAATAATGTGGTTAAAATTTTTATAAAACATGAAATAGTATAATCTTTGATAAATAGACCATTTACCGAAAACTCAATATTTTCGTAGGGGTTAACCCACATATTTTAGGAAAAATTCAAAAATTATGACAATCTTGTATTAATGCATAGTTGCATGGTTCACTGACGTAGGATGATGGTCAAAGAGGTTTAGATCATTTTATTGTCTCCGTTTCTCGAGATAATTAAAATTTATTTGTGGTTATTCCACTAATTTGGACACTATATAATATTTTATTATATTAATTGTGTAAAAACTTAAAACGATTCCAATTTAACCTAAAAAGAGTTAAACATATATTAATACATATAAAGAATGTTGTTATAAATTTTATAAAACACTACAGACTATAACCTTTGATAAATAGAGCATTTACCAAAAATTCAATATTTTCGTAGGGGTTAACCCACATATTTTAGGAAAAATTCAAAAAATTTGATAATCTTTGTTTAATGCATAGTTACATCGTTCACTGACGTAGGATGATGATCAAAGAGGTTTGGATCCTTTGTTGTCTCTGTTTCTCGAGATAATTGAAATTTATCTGTGGTCATTCCACTAATTTAGGCACTATATAATATTTTATTAAATTAATTTTTCAAAAACTTAAAAAGATTCCAATTTACCCTAAAATAAGTTAAAAATATATTAATACAGATAAAGAATGTGGTTAGAATTTTTATAAAACATAAAAGACTATAATCTTTGGTAAATAGAGAATTTACCGAAAGCTAAATATTTTTGTAGGGGTTAACCTACATATTTTAGGAAAAATTAAAAAAATTATGACAATCTTGTAATAATGCACAGTTGCATCGTTCACTGACGTAGAATGGTGGTCAAAGAGGTTTGGATCCTTTGTTGTCACTGTTTCTCGAGATAATTAAAATTTATTTGTGGTTATTCCACTAATTTAGGCACTATATAATGTTTTATTAAATTAATTGTTCAAAAATTTAAAACGATTCCAATTTACCCTAAAATAATTTAAACATATAATAATACATATACAAAATGTGGTTAGAAATTTTATAATACATGGAAAACTATAATCTTTGGTAAAATAGAGCATTTACCGAAAACAATATTTTCGTAGGGGTTAACCCACGTATTTTAGGAAAAAATCAAAAATTATGACAATCTTGTATTAGTGCATAGTTGCATCGTTCACTGACGTAGGATGATGGTCAAAGAAGTTTGGATCCTTTGTTGTCTCCGTCTCTGGAGATAATTGAAATTTATTTGGGGCAATTCCAGTAATTTAGGCACTATATAATGCTTTATTAAATTAATTGTGTAAAAATTTAAAACGATTCCAATTTACCCTAAAAAGAGTTAAACATATTTTAATGTGGTTAGAAATTTTATAAAATATTAAAGACTATAACCTTTGGTAAATAGAGAATTTACCAAAACTTAGTATTTTCGTAAGGGTTAACCAACATATTTTAGGAAAATTCAAAAATTATGACAATCTTGTATTAATGCATAGTTGCATCGGTCACTGACGTAGGATGGTGGTCAAAGAGTACTGGATCCTTTGTTGTCTCCGTTTCTTGAGATAATTGAAATTTATCTGTGGTTATTCCACTAATTTAGGCATTATATAATGTTTTATTAAATTAATTGTTCAAAAATTTAAAACGATTCCAATTTATCCTAAAATAATTTAAACATATATTAATACATATACAGAATGTGGTTAGAAATTTTATAAAACATGAAAGACTATAATCTTTGGTAAATAGAGCATTTACCGAAAACTCAATATTTTCCTAGGGGTTAACCCACATATTTTAGGAAAAAATCAAAAATTATGACAATCTTGTATTAGTGCATAGTTGCATCATTCACTGACGTAGGATGATGGTCAAAGAAGTTTAGATCCTTTGTTGTCTCCGTTTCTCGAGATAATTGAAATTTATTTGTGGTTATTCCAGTAATTTAGGCACTACATAATGTTTTATTAAATTAATTGTGTAAAAATTTAAAACGATTCCTATTTACCCTAAAAAAAAGTTAAAGATATCTTAATGTGGTTAGAAATTTTATTAAATATTAAAGACTATATCCTTTGGTAAATAGAAAATGTACCAAAACTCAATATTTTCGTAGGGGTTAACCAACATATTTTAGGAAAAATTCAAAAATTATGAAAATCTTGTATTAATGCATAGTTGCATCGTTCACTGACGTAGTATGATGGTCAAAGAGGTTTGGATCCTTTGTGTCTCCGTTTCTTGAGATAATTGAAATTTCTTTGTGGTTATTCCACTAATTTAAGCAGCTATATAATATTTTATTAAATTAATTATGTAAAAACTTAAAACGATTCGAATTTACCCTAAAAAGAGTTAAAATATACTAATACATATAAAGAATATGGCTAGAAATTTTATAAAACATTAAAGACTATAATCTTTGGTGAATAGAAATTTACGGAAAACTCAATATTATCGTAGGGGTTAACCCACATATTTTTGGAAAAATTTAAAAATTATGACAATCTTGTATTAATGCATAGTTTCATCGTTCACTGACGTAGGATGATGGTCAAAGAGGTTTGGATCATTTGTTGTCTCCGTTTCTCGAGATAACTGAAATTTATTTGTGGTTTTCAACTAATTTAGGCACTATATTTTGTTTTATTAAATTAATTGTGTAAAAATTTAAAAAGATTCCAATTTACCTTAAAAAGAGTTAAACATGTAGTAATACATATAAAGAATGTCGTTAGAAATTTTATAAAACATTAAAGACTATAACCTTTGGTAAATAGAGCATTTACCAAAAACTCAATTTTTTCGTAGGGGTTAACCCACATATTTTAGGAAAAAATAAAAAAAATTTGACAGTCTTTTTTTAATGCATAGTTACATCGTTCATTGACGTAAGATGATGGTCAAAGAGGTTTGGATCCTTTGTTGTCTCCATTTCTCGAGATAATTGAAATTTATCTGTGGTCATTCCACTAATTTAGGCACCATAAACTTTTTTATTAAATTAATTGTTTAAAAACTTAAAACGATTCCAATTTACTCTAAAATAACTTAAACATATATTAATACATATAAAGAATGTGGTTAGAAATTTTATAAAACATTAAAGACTATAATCTTTGATAAATGGAGCATTTATCGAAAACTCAATATTTTCGTAGGGGTTAACCCACATATTTTAGGAAAAATTCAAAAATTATGACAATCTTGTATTAATACATAGTTGTATCGTTCACTGAAGTAGGCTGATGGTCAAAGAGGTTTGGATCCTTTGTTGTCTCCATTTCTCAAGATAATGGAAATTTATATGTGGTCATTTCTCTAATTTAGGCACTATATAATGTTTTATTAAATTAAATGTGTAAAAATTTAAAATGATTCTAATTTACCCTAAAATGAGTTAAACATATCTTAATACATATAAAGAATGTGGGTAGAAATTTTATAAAATATTAAAGACTATAACCTTTGGTAAATAGAGCATTTACTGAAAATTCAATATTTTCGTAGTGTTAACCCACATATTTTAGGAAAAATTCAAAAAATTTGACAATCTTGTATTAATGCATAGTTGCATTGTTCACTGACGTAGGATGATGGTCAAAGAGGTTTGGATCCTTTGTTGTCTCCGTTTCTCGAGATAATTGAAATTTATCTTTGGTTATTCCACTAACTTATGCACTATATAATATTTTATTAAATTAATTGTGTAAAAGCTTAAAACGATTCCAATTTACCCTAAAAAGAGTTAAACAAATCTTAATACATATAAAGAATGTGATTAGAAATTTTATAAAACATTAAAGACTATAATCTTTGGTAAATAGAACATTTACCGAAAATTCAATATTTTCGTAGGCCCACATGTTTTAGGAAAAAATCAAAAATTATGACAATCTTGTATTAGTGCATAGTTGCATCGTTCACTGACGTAGAATGATGGTCAAAGAGGTTTGGATCCTTTGTTGTCTTTGTTTCTCGAGATAATTGAAATTTATTTGTGGTTATTCCACTAATTTAGGCACTATATAATGTTTTATTAAATTAATTTTTTAAAAAATTTAAATCGATTACAATTTACCCTAAAAAGAGTTAAACATATATTAATGTGGCTAGAAATTTTATAAAACATTAAAGACTATAACCTTTGGTAAATAGAGCATTTACCAAAAACTCAATATTTTTGTAGGGGTTAACCCACATATTTTAGGAAAAATTCAAAAAGTTTGACAATCGTTTTTAATGCATAGTTACATAGTTCACTGACGTAGGATGATGGTCAAAGAGGTTTGGATCTTTTGTTGTGTCTGTTTCTCAAGATAATTGAAATTAATTTGTGGTCATTTTACTAATTTTGGCACTATATTAATATTTTATTAAGTTAATTGTGTAAAAACTTAAAACGGTTCCTATTTACCCTAAAATAAGTTAAACATATATTAATACTTATAAAGAATGTGGATAGAAATTTTATAAAACATGAAAGACTATAATCTTTGATAAATAGAGAATTTATCGAAAACTTAATATTTTCGTAGGGGTTAACCCACATATTTTAGGAAAAAATCTAAAATTATGACAATCTTGTATTATTGCATAGTTGCGTCGTTTACTGACGTAATATGATGGTCAAAGAGGTTTGGATCATTTGTTATCTCCGTTTCTCAAAATAATTGAAATTTCTTTGTTGTTATTCCACTAATTTAGGCATTCTATAATATTTTATTAAATTAATTGTGTAAAAATTTAAAACCATTCCAATTTACCCTAAAAATATTTAACATATATTAATACATATAAAGAATGTGGTTAGAAGTTTTATAAAACATTAACGATTATAATCTTTGGTAAATAGAGCATTTACCGAAAACTCAATATTTTCCTAGGGGTTGACCCACATATTTTATATAAAAAATCAAAATTATGACAATCTTGTTTAAATGCATAGTTGCATCGTTCACTGACGTAGAATGATGGTCAAAGAGGTTTGTATCATTTGTTGTCTCTGTTTCTCGAGATACTTTTTGTGGTTATTCCACTAATCTAGGCACTCTATAATGTTCTATTAAAATTATTGTGTAAAGGTTTAAAACGATTGTGAATTTACCCTAAAAAGAGTTAAACATATATTAATACATATAAAGAATGTGGTTATAAATTTTATCAAACATTAAAAACTATACTCTTTGGTAAATAGAGCATTTACCGAAAACTCAATATTTTCGTAGGGGTTAACCCACATATTTTTGGAAAAATTCAAAAATTATGACAATCTTGTATTAATGCATAGTTGCATTGTTCACTTACGTAGGATGATGGTCAAAGAGGTTTGGATCATTTGTTGTCTCCGTTTCTCGAGATAATTAAAATTTATTTGTGGTTATTCCACTAATTTAGGCACTATATAATGTTTTATTAAATTAATTGTGTAAAAATTTAAAACGATTCCAATTTACCCTAAAAAGAGTTAAACATATATTAATACATATAAAGAATGTGGTTATATTTTTTATAAAACATTAAAGACTATAACCTTTGGTAAATAGAGCATTTACCAAAAACTCAATATTTTTGTAGGATTAGCCCACATATTTTAGGAAAAATTCAAATACTTTGACAATCTTTTTTTAAATCATAGTTACATTTTTCACTGACGTAGGATGATGGTCGAAGAGGTTTGGATCCTTTGTAGTCTCCGTTTCTCGAGATAATTGAAATTTATTTGTGATCATTCTACTAATTTAGGCACTATATTAATATTTTATTAAATTAATTGTGTAAAAACTTAAAATGATTCCAATTTATTCTAAAAAGAGTTAAACATATATTAATACATATAAAGAATGTGGTTAGAAATTTTATAAAACATGAAAGACTATAATCTTTGGTAAATAGAGCATTTACCGAAAAAATAAAAAATTATGACAATCTTGTATTAATGCATATTTGAATCGTTCACTGACGTAGGATGATGGTCAAAGAGGTTTGGATCCTTTGTTGTCTCCGTTTCTCGAGATAGTTGAAATTTATTTGTGGTTATTCCACTAATTTAGGCACTATATAATGTTTTATTAAATTAATTGTGTAAAAATGTAAAATGATTCCAATTTACCATAAAATAAGTTAAACATATATTAATACATATAAAAATGTGGTTAGAAAATTTGTAAAACATGAAAGACTATAATCTTTGGTAAATAGAGCATTTATCGAAAACTCAATATTTTTGTAGTGGTTAACCCACATAATTTAGGAAAAATTCAAAATTATGACAATCTTGTATTAGTGCATACTTTCATCGTTCACCGACATAGGATGATGGTCAAAGAGGTTTGGATTATTTGTTGTTTACGTTTCTCGAGATAATTGAAATTTATTTGTGATTATTCCACTAATTTAGACACTATATAATGTTTTATTAAATTAATTATGTAAAAATTTAAAACGCTTCCAATTTACCCTAAAAAGAGTTAAACATATATTAATACATATAATTAATGTGGTTAGAAATTTTATAAAACATGAAAGATTATAATCTTTGGTAAATAGAGAATTTACCGAAAACTCAATAATTTCGTAGGGGTTAACCCACATATTTTAGGAAAAATTCAAAAATTATGAAAATCTTGTATTAATGCATAGTTGTGTCGTTCACTGACGTAGTATGATGGTCAAAGAGGTTTAGATCCTTTGTTGTCTCCATTTCTCGAGATAATTAAAATTTCTTTGTGGTAATTCCACTAATTTAGGCACTCTATAATGTTTTATTAATTAATTGTTTAAAAATTTAAAACAATTCCAATTTACCCTAAAAAGAGTTAACATATATTAATACATATAAAGAATATGGTTAGAAATTTTATAAAACATTAATGACTATAATCTTTGGTAAATAGAGCATTTACCGAAAACTCAATATTTTAGTAGGGGTTGACCCACATATTTTATGAAAAATTAAAAAAATTATGACAATCTTGTTTTAATGCATAGTTGCATCGTTAAATGACGTAGGATGATGGTCAAAGAGGTTTGTATCCCTTGTTGTTTCCGTTTCTCGAGATAATTGAAATTTATCTATGGTCATTCCACTAATTTAAGCATTATATAATATTTTATTAAATTAATTATGTAAAAACTTAAAACGATTTCAATTTATCCTAAAATAAGTTAAACATATATTAATACATATAAAGAATGTGGTTAAAAATTTTATAAAACATGAAAAACCATAATCTTTGGTAAATTAATGTCGATGAAGCCATTTCAGGATTTATGTAACATTTTTATTATCTTGTCATCTTATTCACAATAAAACATTTTTAAACAACCCCAACATCAATTTCCCATAACAACACATCAAGAGATCAATATTTAACAATTTCAAACAACCCTAACATCAATTTCCAAAATGATTTAATCAAGTTTTTTAGATATAATCGCCTTTTTACCCACATCTTTAATCATATCTGCCCACGTATCCAGTCTTGTCTTCTTCTCATAATTCTTGGAACGGAAGTTGAAGAAGAGAGCCAAGAGAGAAGCATTAAACACACCGTTAAAAGCACATGCCCAAAAACCGGAGCAGCCCGACCCGAAAACATGCTCTTGGAACATCCAACCGGCAAATCCAAAGGCCAAAAGAAACTGCACAACTTGACAATCCGTCACCAGCCTCTTCCACTTCGGCCTCCATCCAACCGCGCAAAGGAAGTAGTAACCATACATGATGACGTGGACCGTGGAGTTCGCCACAAGCCCGAACGGAAACATGGATTGTCGGGTTCGGAGCCAGACGTAGCACATGATCACAACCACTGCATGGTGATACACATGGAGGAACGAGAGGCGTTGGAATGATTTGCTGAGTATGATGAGGAGTGTGTCTCCAAACTCAAGAATCTTCGAGAGGTAGAATATTTGAGCCCAAAAGAAGAGCGGCCCACTGGGCTTCACGTCGAGGGGTAAACAAATGGCTCGGAAGAAACGTGCTGTTAGGTGTGAGGGCACGTCAGATGACGAGGCTAGGGAGAGAGTGCAACCAACGGCCATGGTTAGGGAGAGGAGGCACAAGATAAGGCTGTGGACGGCTGTGATGGGTTTGAGAATGCGGGGACCGAGTGAGGGGAGTGAAACCATGGCATATCGGAGGAGGAATGTGGCGGATAGATAAACGGTAACTACAATCGAGACAAAAAAGATGGTGGAGCCAAGGGTTTCACCTTCAGTCCACGTAAAATTGGCAATGTTGGGGTGGTTCACGAGCCAGTAGGTTAGGGTGGAGTAAACCGATGCCATTCTCCAGCTACCCTTTGTAGGAGTTGAAGTTTGACGATATGGTAGATAGAGATTATATATATATACACTTTTTGAACCAATGCCATTGCGTAAAATAGATACATATCATTAGTGAAAATTCGATGTCATTGCGTAAACCAATGTCATTGCGTCGTGAATCTTGGAACATGGAGTAAACCGATGCAATTGCATTGCTGGTTTCCACGCGTCTCCGCTTTCCCGGCGCTGGTCTGAACAATCGGGAGATGTTAGTTAGAAGAAACGGGAGAGGGACAAAATGATCTGATGCTTACCCAATTTGGCTTATATCTATATTCAAGTTGGTCACACTCCATCGTATTATATTATTTGATTCATGGGATTGTTGATGCATATCCGTTGTTTTTTTGTTATTATTTCGTTGACGTGGAAAGGTAGACTCCTAAAGAATGTGCAGCATCAATCAATTTTTATTTTGTTATTATCTGGGAATGTATTATCGTAAGGAATGTTTCATGCATCAACTTTTTTTTCTAATCCTGCTTAACGTGGGAGGATAATATCGTAAAGGATGCATCATTTATTTTCTACTTGTCGTTTGAAACTTATTTGACGTCAGAATCTTAATAATGGATTTAATATAGTAGATGACTTGATGATGAGAACATGATTGCTTCTTACGCTTTGGCACTGGGATATTTGGATCGGTTTGATGTCGGTTTGGATAACTAGAAAGTGAGAAATTGGGAACCAAACAAAATATTGTTTAGTTGGATTCGGATAACTGAAAATTCGGTTTAGTTATTTTAGAGTCCAAAAATATCCAAAATAGATTTCGGTTCAGTTTTATGATGATTTGGATTTTAGTTATTTGGTTAATTCATTGAAATTGGTTCAGCTTTGCTATTTCTTCTATGTATTTTCGATAAAACCTGATTAATTTTACTAGTTTTGGTAAGATATCTATGAAAATTAGCTAAAGTAAAAAAATTTAAAAGGCTATAAAAATTTTAAATACAAAAATTATATGAAAATCAAATAACTATGAACTTAAAATTATCTATACCATTCACAATATAAATGCAAAAATTGGTAAGCATTTAGTCAGTGTCTAAAGTTTGAGCTAAGGTCTTTATGAATCTTACCTACAATTCCAGTTCAATGTGGATCAACTGCATACAAAAATGTTATGCATTTAGTCAAAACCCATCATACACTTAATAAGAGGAAGCCTAGGCTTGGAGCCATAGTACGACAAAAACAACTTTGATTTAGTTGTGGCTATCTCTATAGAGAAAGTTAGTATAGTTGCAGCCTTGCGGGTTCACATCTAAAACATAAATAAGCTACAATCTTGTGTTTGGGTTTGGCGTTTTCACAGGACTTAAAACCAAAAATATTGAAACATTTGTACAAACATGCATTTGCATATGTAGGAAGATTCACAAATCATGTTTTGTCAAAGAACCAGTTATAGGCTAATCTAAGTTTTCAACTTTAAAAGAAATGTTGGTTGGTGAATGCTTGTTGAACCTGAATTATTGGATATGTAATCTTTATGGAGTGTACTTTTCAATCTAAGAAAGAGATGATGATGCCATTTCAAGATTCAGTTTAGTCATTAGCGACTCATTTAATAAGATAAAAAAATTCAATGGGGTTGATTTGACCGCAACTTAAAAAACTTTCAGAACAAAACCATCTTATATTTTCATGGATCTTGACATTCTTCTAAATAAACATGTGTAGACGACAAATCTCTTTGCAATATATATATTACTAATTGAATGGAAACCATACTTTAACAAATTTGAATGGCTAGAAAAACCAAGTTATTATGTTACCAACCCTTTTAAACACACAACCTCCTTCTCAATAGTGATGATAACTTATATAACCTGAAGAGTCATTGTTTTATTCAAAGTTGGTTTTTGATCAACAATATATAAGGTCATTCTTTAGTTATAACCATTTTTAAGAAACAAAGTAAGTAAGTTGATTCTATAAAAAATAAATGAACTTTCAAAAAGCAATACACAAAATCAATACTTTACTTCTTTTCTAAATAGTATATTCTACGGTTCTTCTCTAGATTGTGCATTCTTCAAAAGTAGTAAATCTCTTTCCACTCAAACGCAAGCATTTGATTGATTTTCTCAAGTAAATTTTGTTTCAGTTTTTCTTGTTAAATGTTGATCATGTCATAAACTAGTGAACACACGAGCTCTAGCTTATCAAAATGGGTCAATACCTCTTTTAGTTGTTTACTTTTTCAGCAATAGGTTGTCACATATTGTTGCACAAATTTTGCCTCTAAAAAATAGCAACGGATGATAAGAGAGAGATAACCTTAAAAGTAATTTGGTTACTATCAAATACTCTCCTAACAAGAATTTTAACCTCAACCACGAAGTTGACAAGTGTATGGAATATGTAAAAAATATATCATTCAGTTCAATTTTACAATAATTCGAATCTTTGTTATTTTAATTATTTCAATGAAAGTTGTTCAACTTTGCTATTTTTATTTATTTTCAACAGATTTTGGCAATATATATAAAAAATAGCTAAATAATAAAATTTAAAAGGTTATATTAATTTGAAATACAAAACTTTAATGAAATTCAAATAACTATGAAATTATCATTATCTACCCCATTAACAATATATAACTATATAAAACGTTGTGCATTTAGTCAACTTCTAAAATTGAGTTAAAATATTTATGAAGCTTACTTACAATTCCATCTCTATCTATGTGGATCAATTTTAAACATAAATAATATGAATTCAGTCAAAGCCGATACTAGACTAATAAGAAAAAAACTTAAACTTGGAAGATAGTAAGATAAATACAAGTTTTGAGACATTTATATTATAAGAAAATTATATTTAAATTGTTAACAATTGCAGTTATTTTTATAGAGAAATATTTTATAGTTGCGGTCTTGGGAGTCCAAACCTAAAAGATTAAGAGGCTACAATCTTGTACTTAAAGCTTTTTATCAAAGTAAAAATATATTATAGTTGCAGTTCTGGGGGACCAAAATTAAAAGATTAAGAGGCTACAATCTTGTGTTTTGTGTTTTAGACATTTGCATATAGAGATTTAATCTCAGTGTTCAACTCTTCATAAAAAAAAACTTTGGTGGGTGAATGTTTGTTGAACCTGAATTCTTGAATGTATAATCCTCATAGAGAGAGAGCATTCCAATCTACGAATCAGAGGATGCAGCCATTTCAATACTTATTATTGTTTTCACATCTTTATTCATACAAAAACAATTTGAAACCATCAATAACAAAGATCAGAGCTCCAAAAATATCCAGCAATTAAAGACAAACTAATCTAATCGCTTTTTGCTGCCTCTCTCTCTTGTCTTTTTGTCATAGTTATTGGAATGAAAGTTGAAAAAGAGTGCCAAAAGAGAAGCATTAAACGCAGCGTTGAAACACCATCCCCAAATCCCGGAGCAACCCGACCCGAAGAAATGCTCTCGGAGCATCCAACCAGATAACCCGAAGCTGAAAACAAACTGCACAATCTGACAATCCGTCACCAATCTCTTCCACTTCGGCCTCGATCCAACGGCACAGAGGAAGTAATAACCGTACATAATAACATGGACCGTCGAATTCGTCACAAGCGCAACGGGAAACATAGACTGACGTGTTCGAAGCCAGAGGTAACACATAACAACAACCGTCGCGTGGTGGTACACGTGGAGGAAAGACAACCGTTGGATTGATTTCCCCAGTATGATGAGGATTGTGTCTCCGAACTCGAGGATCTTCGAGAGGTAGAAGACTTGAGCCCAAAAGAAAAGAGGCCCATTGGGCTTCACATCGACGGGAAAACAGATCGCGTTGAAGAAACGCGACGCCGGGTCTGAGGCGGCTACAGAGAGAGTGCAACCGACGGCCATGATTAAGGAGAGGAGGCAGAGGATAAGGCTGTGAACGGCTGTGATTGGTTTGAGAATTCGAGGACCTAGTGAAGGGAGGGAGTCGATGGCGGATCTGAGAAGTAGTGTGGCGGAAAGGTAGACGGAGACTACGACGGAGACGAAGAAGACGGTGGAGCCAAGGGTTTGACCTTCAGTCCACGTGAAATTGGAGATGTTGGGATGGTTGACGAGCCAGTAGGTTAGAGTATGGTGAAATGATGCCATTGGTGGTT
>MU107313.1:22649-44432 GCA_012274485.2 Sinapis alba
ACAGTCCATGGTCCGTTGAGTTAAATCCTTCCATTCAGTACGGTTAAGGCTGGTAATATCAGCCTATCAGTACTTATGAGTCAATTTTTCATGGCCTAATGGACCAGTTTGGACAGTCCTTGCTCCTTCTAGGAAGTACGAATGGCTGATCGTACCAGCCTATCAGTACGTATGGGTCGATTTTTCATGGCCTGATGGACCAGTCTGGAGAGTCCTTGGTCCTTCCAGGCAGTACGAATGGCTGATCGTACCAGCCTATCAGTACGTATGGGTCATTTTCCATGTACTGTTGGGACCAGTCCCGACAGTCCATGGTCTTTTGAGTTAAATCCTTCCATTCAGTACGGTTAAGGCTGATCATATCAGCCTATCAGTACGTATGAGTCAATTTTTCATGGCCTGATGAACTAGTATGGACAGTCCTTTGTCCTTCCAGGCACTACGGATGGCTGATCCTACCAGCCTCTATCAGTACGTATGGTCATTTTTAATGTACTAATGGGACAAGTCCCGACAGTCCATGGTCTGTTGAATTAAATTCTTCCATTCAGTACAGATAACGCTGATCATATAAGCCCATCAGTACGTATGGGTCTATGTTTCATGGTCTGATGGACCAGTCCGGACAGTCCTTGGTCCTTCCAAGCAGAACGGATGGCTGATCGTATCAGCCTATCAATACGTATGCGTCATTTTTCATGTACTGTTGGGACCAGTCCGGACAGTCCATGGTCCGTTGAGGTAAAATCCTTCCATTCAGTATGGTTAAGGTTGATCATATCAGCCTATCAGTACGTATGAGTCGAGTTTTCATGGCCTGATGGACCAGTATGGACAGTCCTTGGTCCTTCCAGGCAGTACTAATAGCTGATCGTACCAGCTTAGCAGTAAGTATGGGTCAATTTTCATGTAATGACATGACCAGTCCGGACAGTCCATGGTCTGCTGAGTTAAATCCTTCCATTCAGTATGGTTAAGGCTGATCATATCAGCCTATCAGTACATATGGTCGACTTTTCATGGCCTGATGGACAAGGCTGGACAGTCCTTGGTACTCTCAGGCAGTACGGATGGCTGATCGTTTCAGCCTATTTGTACGTATGGGTCATTTTTCATGTACTGATGGGACCAGTTTGGACAGTCCATGGTCCGTTGAGTTAAATCCTTCCTTTCAGTACAGTTAAGGATGATCATATCAGCCAATCAGTACGTATGAGTCAATTTTTCATGGCCTGATGGACCAGTCTGGATAGTCCTTGGTCCTTCCAGGCAGTACGAATGGCTGATCGTATCAGCCTATCAGTACGTATGGGTCATTTTTCATGTACTGATGGGACCAGTCCGGACAGTCCATGGTGTGTTGAGTTAAAACCTTCCATTCAATTTGGATAAGGCTGATCATTTCAGCCTATCAGTACATATGGGTCAATTTTTCATGGCCCGATGGACCAGTCTAGACAGTCCTTGGTCCTTCCAGACAGTACGAATGTTGATCGTACCAGCCTATCACTACGTACGGTTATTTTTCATGTTCTGATGGGACCACTTTGGACAGTCCATGGTCCGTTGAGTTAAATCCTTCCTTTCAGTACGGTTAAGGCTGATTATATCAGCCTATTAGTACGTATGGGTCGATTTTTCATGGCCTGATGGACAAGGCTGGACAGTCCTTGGTCCACCCAGGCAGTACGAATGGCTGATCGTATGAGCCTATCAGTACATATGGGTCAACTTTCATGTACTGATGAGACAAGTATGGACAGTCCATGGTCCGTTGAGTTAAATCCTTCCATTCAGTATGGTTAAGGCTGATCATATTAGCCTATCAGTACGTATGAGTCGATTTTTCATGGCCTGATGGACCAGTCTGGACATTCCTTGGTCCTTCCAGGAAGTACGAATGGCTGATCGTACCAGCCTATCAGTACGTATGGGTCATTTTTCATGTACTGACATGACTAGTGCGGACAGTCCACGGTTCGCTGAGTTAAATCCTTCCATTCAGTATGGTTAAGGCTGATCAGATCAGCCTATCAGTTCGTATGGGTCGACTTTTCATGGCCTGATGGAACAGGCTGGACAGTCCTTGGTCATTCCCGGCAGTACGGAAAGCTGATCGTCCCAGCCTATGAGTACGTATGGGTCATTTTTAATGTACTGTTGGGACCAGTCCGTACAGTCCATGGTCCGTTGAGTTAAATCCTTCCATTCAGTACGGTTAAGGCTGGTCATATCTGCCTATCAGTACTTATGAGTCAATTTTTCATGGCCTAATGGACCAGTTTGGACAGTCCTTGGTCCTTCTAGGCAGTACGAATGGCTGATCGTACCAGCCTATCAGTATGTATGGGTCGATTTTTCATGGCCTGATGGACCAGTTTGGAGAGTCCTTGGTCCTTCCAGGCAGTACGAATGGCTGATCGTACCAGCCTATCAGTACGTATGGGTCATTTTCCATGTACTGTTGGGACCAGTCCGGACAGTCCGTGGTCTGTTGAGTTAAATCCTTCCATTCAGTACGGTTAAGGCTGATCATATCAGCCTATCAGTACGTATGAGTCAATTTTTCATGGCCTGATGAACTAGTATGGACAGTCCTTTGTCCTTCCAGGCACTACGGATGGCTGATCATACCAGCCTCTATCAGTACGTATGGTCATTTTTAATGTACTAATGGGACAAGTCCGGACAGTCCATGGTCTGTTGAATTCAATTCTTCCATTCAGTACGGATAAGGCTGATCATATAAGCCCATCAGTACGTATGGGTCTATGTTTTATGGTCTAATGGACCAGGCTGGACAGTCCTTGGTCCTTCCAAGCAGTAAAGATGGCTGATCGTATCAGCCTATCAATACGTATGGGTCATTTTTCATGTACTGATGGGACCAGTCCGGACAGTCCATGGTCCGTTGAGTTAAAATCCTTCCATTCAGTATGGTTAAGGCTGATCATATCAGCCTATCAGTACGTATGAGTCAATTTTTCATGGCCTGATGGACCAGTATGGACAGTCCTTGGTCCTTCCAGGCAGTACGAATGGCTGATCGTACCAGCCTAGCAGTACGTATGGGTCATTTTTCATGTACTGACATGACCAGTCCGGACAGTCCATGGTCTGCTGAGTTAAATCCTTCCATTCAGTATGGCTAAGGCTGATCATATCAGGCTATCAGTACATATGGGTTGACTTTTCATGGCCTAATGGACAAGGCTGGACAGTCCTTGGTCCACTCAGGCAGTACGGATGGCTGATCGTTTCAGCCTATTTGTATGTATGGGTCATTTTTCATGTACTGATGGGACCAGTATGGACAGTCCATGGTTCGCTGAGTTAAATCCTTCTATTCAGTATGGTTAAGGCTGATCATATCAGCCTATCAGTACGTATGGGTCGACTTTTCATGGCCTGATGGACCAGGATGGATCGTCCTTGGTCCTTCCCGGCAGTACGGAAAGCTGATCGTACCAGCCTATGAGTACGTATGGGTCATTTTTAATGTACTGTTGGGACCAGTCCAGACAGTCCATGGTCCGTTGAGTTAAATCCTTCCATTCAGTACGGTTAAGGCTGGTCATATCAGCCTATCAGTATGTATGAGTCAATTTTTCATCGCCTGATGGACCAGTATGGACAGTCCTTTGTCCTTCCAGGCAGTACGAATGGCTGATCGTACCAGCCTATCAGTATGTATGGGTAATTTTTCATGTACTGATGGGACCAGTTTGGACAGTCCATGGTCCGTTGAGTTAAATCCTTCCTTTCAGTACAGTTAAGGCTGATCATATCAGTCTATCAGTACGTATGGGTCGATTTTTCATGGCCTGATGGACAAGGCTGGACAGTCCTTGGTCCACCCATGCAGTACGGATGGCTGATCGTATCAGCCTATCAGTACATATGGGTCATTTTTCATGTACTGATGGGACCAGTACGGACAGTACATGGTCCGTTGAGTTAAATCCTTCCATTCAGTATGGTAAGGCTGATCATATCAACCTATCAGTACGTATCAGTCGATTTTTCATGGCCTGATGGACCACTCTGGACAGTCCTTGGTCCTTCCAGGAAGTACAAATGGCTGATCGTACCAGCCTATCAGTACATATGGGTCATTTTTCATGTATTGACATGACCAGTCCGGACAGTCCATGGTTCGCTGAGTTAAATCATTCCATTCAGTATGGTTAAGGCTGATCATATCAGCCTATCAGTACGTATGGGTCGACTTTTCATGGCCTGATGGACCAGGCTGGACAGTCCTTGGTCATTCCCGGCGGTATGGAAAGCTGATCGTACCAGCCTATGAGTACGTATGGGTCATTTTTAATGTACTGTGTGGACCAGTCTGTACAGTCCATGGTCCGTTGAGTTAAATCCTTCCATTCAGTACGGTTAAGGCTGGTCATATCAGCCTATCAGTACTTATGAGTCGATTTTTCATGGCCTGATGGACCAGTATGGACAGTCCTTGGTCCTTCCAGGCAGTACGAATGGCTGATCGTACCAGCCTAGCAGTATATATGGGTCATTTTTCATGTACTGACATGACCACTCCGGACAGTCCATGGTCTGCTGAGTTAAATCCTCCCATTCAGTATGGCTAAGGCTGATCACATCAGCCTATCAGTACATATGGGTCGACTTTTCATGGCCTGATGGACAAGGCTGGACAGTCCTTGGTTCACCCAGGCAGTACGGATGGCTGATCGTTTCAGCCTATTTGTACGTATGGGTCATTTTTCATGTACTGATGGGACCAGCATGGACAGTCCATGGTTCGCTGAATTAAATCCTTCCATTCAGTATGGTTAAGGCTGATCATATCAGCCTAACAGTACGTATGGGTCGACTTTTCATGGCCTGATCGACCAGAATGGATAGTCCTTGGTCCTTCCCGGCAGTACGGAAAGCTGATCGTACCAGCCTATGAGTACGTATGGGTTATTTTTAATGTACTGTTGGGACCAGTTCGGACAGTCCATGGTCCGTTGAGTTAAATCCTTCCATTTAGTACGGTTAAGGCTGGTCATATCAGCCTATCAGTACGTATGAGTCAATTTTTCATTGCCTGATGGACCAGTATGGACAGTCCTTGGTCCTGCCAGGCAGTACGAATGGCTGATCGTACCAGCCTATCAATACGTATGGGTCAATTTTTCATGGCTTGATGGACCAATCTGGACAGTCCTTTGTCCTTCCAGGCAGTACGAATGGCTGATCGTATCAGCCTATCAGTACGTATGGGTCATTTTTTATGACCTGAGGGGACCAGTTTGGACAGTCCATGGTCCGTTGAGTTAAATCCTTCCTTTTAGTACGGTTCAGGCTGATCATATCAGCCTATCAGTACGTAAGAGTCGATTTTTCATGGCCTGGTGGACCAGTCTGGACAGTCTTTGATCCTTCCAGGTAGTACGGATGGCTGATCGTATCATCCTATCTGTACGTATGGGTCATTTTTCTTGTACTGATGGGACAACTTTGGACAGTCCATGGTCCGTTGAGTTAAAGCCTTCCTTTCAGTACAGTTAAGGCTGATCATATCAGTCTATCAGTACGTATGGGTCGATTTTTCATGGCCTGATGGACAAGGCTGGACAGTCCTTGGTCCACCCAGGCAGTACGGATGGCTGATCGTATCAGCCTATCAGTACGTATGGTTCATTTTTCATGTACTGATGGGACCAGTACGGACAGTACATGGTCCGTTGAGTTAAATCCTTCCATTCAGTATGGTAAGGCTGATAATATCAGCCTATCAGTACGTATGAGTCGATTTTTCATGGCCTGATGGACCAGTCTGGACAGTCCTTGGTCCTTCCAGGAAGTACGAATGGCTGATCGTACCAGCCTATCAGTACATATGGGTCATTTTTCATGTATTGACATGACCAGTCCGGACAGTCCATGGTTCGCTGAGTTAAATCCTTCCATTCAGTATGGTTAAGGCTGATCATATCAGCCTATCAGTACATATGAGTCGACTTTTCATGGCCTGATGGACCAGGCTGGACAGTCCTTGGTCATTCCCGGCAGTACGGAAAGCTGATCGTACCAGCCTATGAGTACGTATGGGTAATTTTTCATGTACTTATGGGACTAGTCCGGACAGTCCATGATCCGTTGAGTTAAATCCTTCCATTCAGTACGGTTAATGCTTATCATTTCAGCCTATCTGTACGTATGGGTCTATTTTTCATGGCCTAGGGGACCAGTCTGGACAGTCCTTGGTCCTTCCATGCAGTACAGATAGCTGATCGTAACAGCCTATCAGTACATATGGGTCATTTTTCATGTACTGATGGGACCAGTCCGGACAGTCCATGGTCTGTTGAGTTAAATCCTTCCATTCAGTATGGTTAAGGCTGATCATATCAGCCTATCAGTACGTATGAGTCGATTTTTCATGGCCTGATGGTCCAGTCTGGACAGTCCTTTGGCCTTCCAGGCAGTACAAATGGCTAATCGTACCAGCCTATCAGTACGTATGGGTCATTTTTCATTTACTGACATGACCAGTCCGCACAGTCAATGGTCCGCTGACTTAAATATTTCCATTCAGTATGGTTAAGGCTGATCATATCAGCCTATCAGTACGTATGGGTCTAGTTTTCATGTACTGATGGACCCGTCTGGACAGTCCTTGGTTCTTCCAGGCAGTACGAATGGCTGATCGTATCAGCCTATCAGTACGTATGGGTCATTTTTCATGTACTGATGGGACCAGTCCGGACAGTCCATGGTCCGTTGAGTTAAATCCTTCCATTCAGTATGGTTAAGGGTGACCATATCAGCCTATCAGTACGTATGAGTTGATTTTTCATGGCCTGATGGACCAGTCTGGACAGTCTTTGGTCCTTCCAGGCAGTACGGATGGCTGATCGTACCAGCCTATCAGTACGTAGGGTCATTTTTCATGTACTATTGGGACCAGTCTGGACAGTCCATGGTTCGCTGAGTTAAACCCTTCCATTAAGTATCGATAAGGCTGATCATATCAGCCTATCAGTACGTATGGGTCTGTTTTTCATGGCCTGATGGACCAGTCTGGACAGTCCTTGTTCCTTCGAGGCAGTACGGATGGCTGATCGTACCAGCCTATATGTACATATGGGTCATTTTTCATGTACTGATGGGACCAGTTTTGACAGTTCATGGTCCGTTGAGTTAAATCCTTCCTTTCAGTACGGTTAAGGCTGATCATATCAGCCTATCAGTACGTATGAGTCGATTTTTCATGGCCTGATGGACCAGTCTGGACAGTCCTTGGTCCTTCCAGGCAGTACGAATGGCTGATCGTATCAGCCAATCAGTACCTATGGGTCATTTTTCATGTACTGATGGGACAACTTTGGACAGTTCATGGTCCGTTGAATTAAATCCTTCCTTTCAGTACGGTTAAGGCTGATCATATCAGCCTATCAGTACGTATGAGTCAATATTTCATGGCCTGATGGACCAGTCTGGACAGTCCTTGGTCCTTTCATGCAGTACAGATGGTTATCGTAACAGGCTATTAGTACGTATGGGTCATTTTTCATGTACTGATGGGACCAGTCCGGACAGTCCATGGTCCGTTGAGTTAAATCTTTCCATTCAGTACGGTTAAGGGTGACCATATCAGCCTATCAATACGTATGAGTTGATTTTTCATGGCCTGATGGACCAGTCTGGACAGTCCCTGCTCCTTCCAGGCAGTATGGATGGCTGATCGTACCAACCTATCAGTACGTAGGGTCATTTTTCATGTACTATTGGGACCAGTCTGGACAGTCCATGGTCCACTGAGTTAAACCCTTCCATTTAGTATCGATAAGGCTGATCATATCAGCCTATTAGTACTATGGGTCTATTTTTCATGGCCTGATGGACCAGTCTGGACAGTCCTTGGTCCTTCGAGGCAGTACGGATGGCTGATCGTACCAGCCTATATGTACATATGGATCATTTTTCATGTACTGATGGGACCAGTTTTGACAGTCCATGGTCCGTTGAGTTAAATCCTTCCTTTCAGTACGGTTAAGGCTGATAAAATCAGCCTATCAGTACGTATGATCGATTTTTCATGGCCTGATGGACCAGTCTGGACAGTCCTTGGTCCTTCCAGGCAGTACGAATGGCTGATCGTATAAGCCTATCAGTACATATGGGTCATTTTTCATGTACTGATGGGACGACTTTGGACAGTCCAAGGTCCGTTGAATTAAATCCTTCCTTTCAGTACGGTTAAGGCTGATCATATCAGCCTATCAGTACGTATGAGTCAATTTTTCATGGCCTGATGGACCAGTCTGGATAGTCCTTGGTCCTTCCATGCAGTACAGATGGCTGATCGTAACAGCCTATCAGTACGTATGGGTCATTTTTCATGTACTGATGGGACCAGTCCGGACAGTCCATGGTCCGTTGAGTTAAATCCTTCCATTCAGTACGGTTAAGGGTGACCATATCAGCCTTTCAGTACGTATGAGTTTATTTTTCATGGCCTGATGGACCAGTCTGGACAGTCCTTGGTCCTTCCAGGCAGTACGGATGGCTGATCGTACCATCCTATCAGTACGTAGGGTCATTTTTCATGTACTATTGGGACCAGTCTGGACAGTCCATGGTCCGCTGAGTTAAACCCTTCCATTAAGTATCCATAAGGCTGATCATATAAGCCTATCAGTACGTATGGGTCTGTTTTTCATGTGCTGATGGACCCGTCTGGACAGTCCTTGGTCCTTCCAGGCAGTACAAATGGCTGAACGTATCAGCCTATCAGTACATATGGGTCATTTTTCATGTACAGATGGGACCACTTTGGATAGTCCATGGTACGTTGAGTTAAAGCCTTCCTTTCAGTACAGTTAAGGATGATCATATCAGCCTATCAGTACGTATGAGTCGATTTTTCATGGCCTGATGGACCAGTCTGGAGAGTCCTTGGTCCTTCCAGGAAGTACAAATGGCTGATCGTATTAGCCTATCAGTACGTATGGGTCATTTTTCTTGTACTGATGGGACCAGTCCGGACAGTCCATGGTCCGTTGAGTTAATCCTTCCATTCAGTACGGTTAAGGGTGACCATATCAGCCTATAAGTACGTATGAGTTGATTTTTCATGGCCTGATGGACCAGTCTGGACAGTCCTTGGTCCTTCCAGGCAGTTTGGATGGCTTATCGTACCAGCCTATCAGTATTTACGGGTCATTTTTCATGTACTGGTTGGAGCAGTCTGGGCAGTCCATGGTCTGCTGAGTTAAATCCTTCCATTCAGTATGGATAAGGCTGATCATGTTAGACCTGATTCTGGTCCAAAGGACCCAACTAGGACCCGAAGCCTTACCAAACTATTCATGTAATTTTTGTTCAGTTTTAAGGTCCAATATTTCTCTAAGTCATTTTCAATCATATGAGGTTCAAACATTTTGATTCCTAAATCTATCCAGATAAGAGAAATTGTATCTTTATTAATATAAAACTTGTGATCCAATACATAGATTCAGTTGCACAATGGGCTATCATATGTTTATGTGTTCATACTAACTTTACTATCCCACAACCCACAAATCCATCCACGGCTCAGGTCTTCATGGTTCCTTGGACTTGCCTCGGTCCTCGTCTGATCCTGAAAGCAATACCATCACAAGACATATGTATGAGTACAATCCGATAGCCTAACATACCAAGTCTACATTGCATGGTTCGGTTCTCCTATTCTAAGGTCAATAACCAATCCATCCAGTTCACAAGGCACACGGCCAGACTCAGGACATCCCCCAGGACGTCCTGTACCACTACTCAACACCCGGCCTGACTGATCCAATGTGTTCCATTCCCTTTGTCCACACCAAACCCCAATCGACCATGGCTGGTTCCCAAATCTGACCTACTCAAATAAATTCCCAAAAACTAATTAAAATTCATGACAATTCCTAATAAATCCTAACTAAGATTAATCCATAATCAGAATCTATAAAACCGGCCTCTATCCTATTGATCTCGGCCACAATCAGCCAGAACCGCCATAACTGACCATCCACAAATCAATTAGGTAAAACCTAATAAACCCATGATAATTCACGATAAATCCCCACTAAGAGGAATCCATGGTCGGAATTCAATGAATCCCACCGGAGCATGCAGAATCCGACCAAGACCAGTCCGGCCTAAGGCGAAGGACTATGTTCCTGGACCGGCCAAGGCCTTGGTCCAGTCACATTAAGATGAAATCGCCATCCATATAAAGCATATAAAGGAGGAGAAGGAAATCAGTAAGAAGATGGGAAGAAATAGGTCTGGAATCACCAAACCAACCACAGCCCACACGGCATCACACCGCAGCCATGGCAGGATGGTTCGGTCCATCCCACTCAGCTTGGGCGTGCGCTCTAGAGTGCTCAAGCCCTTCTCCAAGTCCTTACAAGACATTTGTATAAGTACAATGCGATACCCTATCAGTCAAGTCTACAATGCATGGTTCGATTCTCCTATTCTATGGTCCATAACCTATCCAATCAGTTTACAAGGCACACGGACATACTCAGGACATCACCCAGGATATCCTGGACACCTACTCAACACACGGCCTGACTAGTCCAATGTGGTCCAACCCTTTGTGCACACCAGACCACAATCACCATGGCTGATTCCCAAATCTGACCTACTCAAATAAATTCCCAAAAACTAATTAAAATTCATGACAATTCCTTATAAATCCTAACTAAGATTAATCCATAATCATAATCTATAAAACCGGCCTCTATCCTATTGATCTCGGCCACAATCAGCCAGAACCGCCATAACTGACCATCCACAAATCAATTAGGTAAAACCTAATAAACCCATGATAATTCACGATAAATCCCCACTAAGAGGAATCCATGGTCGGAATTCAATGAATCCCACCGGAGCATGCAGAATCCGACCAAGACCAGTCCGGCCTAAGGCGAAGGACTATGTTCCTGGACCGGCCAAGGCCTTGGTCCAGTCACATTAAGATGAAATCGCCATCCATATAAAGCATATAAAGGAGGAGAAGGAAATCAGTAAGAAGATGGGAAGAAATGGGTCTGGAATCATCAAACCAACCACAGCCCACACGGCATCACACCGCAGCCATGGCACGATGGTTCGGTCCATCCCACTCAGCTTGGGCGTGC
Source organism: Sinapis alba (assembly GCA_012274485.2). Taxonomy (NCBI): domain Eukaryota; kingdom Viridiplantae; phylum Streptophyta; class Magnoliopsida; order Brassicales; family Brassicaceae; genus Sinapis; species Sinapis alba. Next base: position 33,797 of record MU107313.1, read on the forward strand.
GCTCTAGAGTGCTCAAGCGCTTCTCCAAGTCCTTATCCTTGCCTCTAGTACCCATCCTCAATCGATCTCCACTACACACAAGCCAACTCCTGATCGGAAATCAATCACCAACACACACAGCCAAGCCTTGATCGATCTCTCTCTCTCTTTCTTTCTTTCTCTCTGTCACGATTTTGGCAGAGCTTTCCTTAGGGGAAATTGTGTGAATTCTGGACCCCTAGGGTCTGTATTTAAAGGCAATAATCAACCCGTAACTGCCTGGCGAACAGGCATGACTTGGTGGCCGAATGGGTGCAACTTGCACCATTCGCACCCCTTCGTCCTAACTGCCTCCAACCGCCTCTCTCTTCCTTATCCTGTTCGAATGCAAGCCCCAGGGTCCTGTCCACTGCCCTGCCTACTTGTCCAAGACCCCAAACTGGTCGGACCTCCCTTGGCCACCCAGGCCAGCACCATAACCACTTCTGACCCGAGCCCCTTGACTAAGATCCAAACCCTTTACCCAGCTGAGGTGAGCTGGTTGCTAGCTGCCCCAGCTAAGTGAGCTAGTGGTCCAGCTACCGGAGCTGACTTAGTCTAGTGGTCCAGCTTCTGTAGCTGACCTAGTCGAGTGTGAGCTGCACCGAACTGTCCCGACCTTGGTCTAGCTGGCCGAACTAAATCCATACCTTGTTCAGCTGCCTTAGACCTCCTCCAACCCTTCCTCCCTTACCTTCCTTCGATTCTGGTTAAGTCTCAGCCTACTGAGGCACTTAACCATCCGTTCCAGCCATGATACGCTTGTCCTTAGGTCATGTGACCTGACTGGTGAGTCTCCTCGTACCATGGCTGTGCCCGAAGGCCTTATCTAGATTCAGGGACATGAAAAGTCTCCCCCACTTGAGATGGATTAGTCCTCGAATCCGATCCTAGACTTGTCGCCATGGAAAACTGGCTATACCATTCTCAAAAGTCCGCTTTCATCCTTGCTTCGGTCTCCCAAGTCACTTGTTCTTGTCCATTGCAATCCCAAACAACTTTGACCATCTATATGGTCTTACTTTTCATAGCTTTCTCCATCCTATCCACAATCCGAATCGGCCTTGTCTCCAATGTGAGGTTCGTGCCTAGATCAGATGGAATCTCAGGGATAACTAGGTCTTGATCCAAAAGGCATTCCTCAACTGAGATACATGGAACACATTGTGAAATGCATCCATCTTTGGCGGTAGGTTCAGCTTGTAAGTCAACGCACCAACCCTCTCTATGATCCGGAATGGACCCAAGTATCTTGGATCCAACTTCCTTTGGCCAGACACTCTTTTCCGGCCCTTAAAGGTAATCATCTTTAAGTAGACCATGTCGCCTATCCTAAACTCCACATGCTTCCTTCTTCTATCCGCATAGGACTTGTGGCGGTCCTGTGCTTCTTTCATCTTGTCCTTTATAAACTTGATCTTCTCCGTTGTCTCCTCCACAATCTCAGGCCCTATCAGGCTGCGCTCCCCCACTTGGGTCCAGCATAATGGTGTCCTGCAAGGTCCCCCATACAAAGCCTCATAGGGTGACATCCCAATGCTAGTGTGATAGTTGTTGTTGTAAGCAAACTCCACCAAGGGAAGATGTCTCTCCCAAGAATCTCCCCAATCCAAGACACATGCCCTTAACATGTCCTCCAATGTTTGGATGGTTCTTTCGGACTGACCATTTGTTTGTGGATGATAAGAAGTACTCATGTTCACTCTTGTTCCCAAGGCCTTTGGAAAGACTTCCAGAAGTAAGAAGCAAACCAAGGATCCCTATCTGAAACAATACTGGCCGGCACTCCATGCAAGCGTACTATCTCATCCATGTAGACCCGTACCAAAGGCTCCACACCATCAGTCTTCTTGATTGGTATGAAATGGGCTGACTTGGTTAAACGGTCCACCACCACCCATACTGAATCCTTCCTGTTCCGGGTCGTGGGAAAACCAGACACAAAATCCATGGTGATATGATCCCACTTCCATTCTGGGATACGTAGATTCATAAGTAACCCACTGGGTACCTGATGCTCTGCCTTAACGAGTTGGCAAGTAGGACACTTAGCCACCCATTCGGCCACATCAGTTTTCATACGGACCCAATGGTAATACCTTTTTATGTCCTTATACATCTTGTTCAGTCCAGGGTGCACAGAGAACTTGGACTTATGAGACTGGCCCATAATCTCCTCCTTAAGTCCCCTTACATTCGGAACACTGATCCTCCCATGGACCAAGATTGTTCCATCTTGTGCAACCTGGTACTCCGTCTTATCATTCAGAGCAACCTTCTGAAGGTTCTCATCCAAGCCTTGTGCTTGCTTAATCCTGGAAAGAAGATCAGCCTGGTTCACTGCCTCCAAACCCAAGGGCTCGTCCTCGCTGGCCACTGTGTTCAGATGCAATGTCCGGACCATCCTTCCATCACCTTTGCCTCCCTTTCCGCTGAGACCTCAGCCCTCCTCCGGCTCAAGGCATCGGCCACCAAGTTTGCCTTACCGGGATGGTAAGCAATCTCTAGATCATAATCGGCCACAAACTCCATCCACCTTCTTTGTCTCAAATTCAACTCAGGTTGAGTGAAAATATACTTGAGACTCTTGTGGTCGGTTAAGATCTGAACTTTGGCCCCATACAAGTAGGATCGCCATATCTTGAGATCAAACACCACGGCTGCCATTTCCAGGTTGTGCGTTGGGTAGTTCCCCTCATGCTTCTTCAACTTCCTAGAGGCGTAGGCAATGACCTTACCGTGTTGAGTCAGTACACATTCCAATCCAGTGATGGACGCATCCGTGTATACCACATAAGGTTGGTCAGCCTCTGGTAGCACTAGGATAGGTGCACCTGTCAACATGTCCTTCAAGGCAGAGAAACATTTCTCGCACTCCTCAGACCATACAAACTTTACATCCTTACCGGTTAGTTGTGTCATTGGTTGAGCCAAACTGGCAAACCCTTTGACAAACTTCCAGTAATATCCGGCCAGGCCTAGGAAACTCCTGACCTCTATGGCATTCTTAGGTCGTGGCCATCCTTGTATGGCCTTAATCTTCTCAGGGTCCACTGAGACTCCCTGTGTCCAACGAACCCAACACTACTTTGCCAAAAACTACACTTGCTCAACTTGGCAAAGAGATGTTGTTCCCTCAACCGTCCCAACACAGCCCTTAGATGCCTTTCATGGTCATCCTTGCTCTTGGAATATACTAATATGTCATCTATGAAGAGGATTACAAATTCATCCAAGAAGTCCTGGAAGATACCATTCATCATCTTCATGAAGGCTGCTGGTGTATTGGTTAACCCGAAAGGCATGACCACAAACTCATAGTGGCCGTACCTAGTTCGGAATGCTGTCTTCCTAATATCACTTGGTTCAATAGGGATTTGATGATACCCTGAAGCCAAATCGATCTTAGAGAACCACTTTGCACCCTTGAGCTGATCCAACAACTCATCTATCTGAGGTAATGGGTACTTGTTCTTCACAGTGACCCGATTCAGCCCTCGATAGTCAATGCATAACCTGAAGCTACCATCTTTCTTTTTCACAAAGAGAACCGGTGCCCCCCACGGTGACACACTACGTCTTATAAAACCCTTATCCAGCAACTCCTCAAGTTGCTTCTTAAGCTCGGCCATCTCGGAAGGAGCCATTCTGTAGCGACTTTTGGATAATGGGGCCGTCCCTGGTTCCAGTTCTATTATGAATGGGTCTGATCTATCAGGGGGAATGCCCTGTAGGGACTTAAACACATCATGGAACTCGNCTCAAGTTGTTTCTTAAGCTCGGCCATCTCGGCAGGAGCCATTCTGTAGCGACTTTTGGATAATGGGGCCGTCCCTGGTTCCAATTCTATTATGAATGGGTCTGATCTATCAGGGGAAATGCCCTGTAGGGACTTAAACACATCATGGAACTCGCGAACCAGCGGTATTCCCTCCGGGTCACCACCCCCTACGACCTCCTTAGTGGCGATTGTGGCCAAATAAGCCTCACAACCCTTCCTCAGCATCCTCTCAACATGGATTGCTGACACCACCAAGCATCCAGAGGTTGGACGTATACCTTGGAACCTGATCAGGGATCTACACCCACTCTTAAACTGCATGCGCCCCCGGTGACAATCAAAAGTGGCCCGATTCTTTCCAAGCCAGTCCATACCTAATATCACTTCGTGATTCTTTAGGTGGACTACCACAAGATCCACAGGCATGGCCCTGTCTTGGATCACCACTGGGATGTCCTGAATTAACCCTAATGAACTCATAACTTGCCCTCCGGCCGCATTCACTACCCAAGGACAATCCCCTGTTCCCATCTGGAACAATCCCTTTCCGAGCATCCCTGGACTCACAAAGCTATGTGTAGCTCCTATATCAAAAAGTACGTGTGGTTCCACGCCACCAATACTTAGGGTCCCTACACATGACCCAATCTAAGTACCTAGCCATTTTAAGTTCCGTACCATGCAATTCTACTGAATTGAAAAGAACAAGATCAGATAATTACCAGTGATCGCTTGGAATGGTCCAGCCTTGTCCTCATCTTTGGACAGCTCATAGACACGGGGTGTTGAGGTCTGTCCACGGTTCTGATCTGGCCGGCTAGCCTCTCCTCGGCTCTTGCTAGGTCTAGATGACAACTTAGGGCAGTCCTTGCGGAGATGTCCTTTCATACCATAGTAGTGGCAAGTCCTGGTGTCACCACCAGCTCCTTGTTCCTGCCTGGGACAGTCACAAGCTGAGTGGTCCATCTTGCCACATCGGAGACAAGCTCCCATTGCCCTCCAGCATTCACCTCCATGGTTTCGACCACACTTGAGACACGCAGACCTACCACTTAAAGATTTGCCTTCCTCAGCCTGGTCCCTTTTCCTCTTCCGGTCACTATTACCACCAGTGGCAGCCGGGTGGCTTCGAATCTTCAGCTTAGCTTCTTAAGCTAGGTTGGTTTCCAGCATGGCCATCCTCTCAACTTTGACCCTAAGGCCTCTTATGAACCGACATACCTGGACTGACTCGTCCTCCAGTTCCTTTCCCACATAGCGCCTGAGTCGGTTGAACTCCTCTTCATACTCTCTAACCGTCCTACGACCCTGGACCAGGTCCAAGAACTTAGCCTCCAAACAATCCCAAGCCTCTGCCGGGAATTATTTGTGGTTGAACTCGACCTCAAAGTCCGAGAAGCGTTCAATGCTTCCATTGGTACTAGTGCTAACCACCAGTTATGAGCATCACCCTGCAGGAAATGGACCGCTATGTCCTTCTGATAATCCTCTGGGCAACGGGTGGAGTTGAAGTTACGGACCAGCCTGCTCTTCCACTCATCAGCCTCCAATGAGTCAACACTTCCAGCAAAGTGTTTGGTTACCATCTTAGCTATGTTCTCCAGTAGCTTCAGGTAATCCATCCTCCTAACCGCCCTAGGTGGTGGATCAATCTCAACCACCTCGGCCACCTGTTCCACCCGCCTACCAGCTAGGGGAATAGCCGTAGGAATGGTTCCCGTTTGACCCACAGACGAGTTCACCAGTGGCGTGAACACTTGGGTCAGAGCTATCATCTGGTTGCCCATAGCTTTCATAGCCTCCAGCACATCCTTCATGGATGTCTCAGTAGCAGGGTTGGCTAACCCAGCAGTCACATTGCCCATAATCTCTCCACGCCCATCCTGGTGACCAGCATGTGAGGACTCACCTTCATCCTCCAGCTCCCTTTGCTGCTGTCCATCAGCTCCATCAGCTGGCCCCAACTCCTGTTCCAGCTGAGTTCCAGCTCCATCCACACGAACCTCGGTTGGGTTGAGCTGAGCAGTTGGCAGTCCGGCTCCCACATTAGCCCCGTCCGGTTGGATAGGCAACAGCACAGGTGGGTTAGTCCCATCCGCTTCAACCGGTCCGAACCCCCCAGCTGTTTCTTTACCCTTCCGAGAAGTTTTAGACTTCCTTGTACCCTTGGGTTCAAATCAACACTCAGGGTTAGCACATTAACATATATATAAGCATAACACACAATCACTAAGGCTAACACACATTCAATCAGACCTTACCATGAGACCCAGCCGGATGTGTGGTGATTTCCCATAACCCATAACAATCCTAGAACCAACTCCGCTCTGATACCAACTTGTAAGACCCGATCCTGGTCCAAAGGACCCAACTAGGACCCGAAGCCTTACCAAACTATTCATGTAATTTTTGTTCACTTTTAAGGTCCAATATTTCTCTAAGTCATTTTCAATCATATGAGGTTCAAACATTTTGATTCCTAAATCTATCCAGATAAGAGAAATTGTATCTTTATTAATATAAAACTTGTGATCCAATACATAGATTTAGTTGCACAATAGGCTATCATATGTTTATGTGTTCATACTAACTATACTATCCCACAACCCACACATCCATCCACGGATCAGGTCTTCATGGTTCCTTGGCCTTGCCACGGTCCTGGTCTGATCCTGAAAGCAACACCATCACAAGACATATGTATGAGTACAATCCGATACCATAACATACCAAGTCTACATTGCATGTTTCGGTTCTCCTATTCTATGGTCAATAACCTATCCATCCAGTTCACAAGGCACACGGCCACACTCAGGACATCCCCCAGGACGTCCTGTACCACTACTAAACACACGGCCTGACTGATCCAATGTGGTCCATTCCCTTTGTCCACACCAAACCACAATCGACCATGGCTGGTTCCCAAATCTGACCTACTCAAATAAATTCCCAAAAACTAATTAAAATTCATGGAAATTCCTAATAAATCCTAACTAAGATTGATCCATAATCAGAATCTACAGAAACGGCTTCTATCCTATAGATCTCGGCCACAATCAGCCAGAACGGCCATAACTGACCATCTACAAATCAATTAGGTAAAACCTAATTAAACCCATGATAATTCACGATAAATTCCCACTAAGAGGAATTCATGGTCGGAATTCAATAAATCCCACCGGAGCATGCAGAATCCGACCAAGACCAGTCCGGCCTAAGGCCAAGGACTATGTTCCTGGACCGGCCAAGGCCTTGGTCCAGTCACATTAAGATGAAATCGCCATCCATATAAAGCATATAAAGGAGGAGAAGGAAATCAGTAAGAAAATGGGAAGAAATGGGTCTGGAATCACCAAACCAACCACAGCCCACACGGCATCACACCGCAGCCATGGCAGGATGGTTCGGTCCATCCCATTCACCTTGGGCGTGCTCTCTGGAGTGCTCAAGCCCTTCTCCAAGTCCTTATCCCTGCTTCTAGTACCCATCCTCAATCGATCTCCACTCCACACAAGCCAACTCCTGATCGGAAATCAATCACCAACACACACAGCCAAGGCTTAATCGATCTCTCTCTCTCTTTCTTTCTTTCTCTCTGTCACGATTTTGGCAGAGCTTTCCTTAGGGAAAATTGTGTGAATTCTGGACCCCTAGGGTCTGTATTTAAAGGCAAGAATCAACCCCTAACTGCCTGGCGAACAGGCATGACTTGGTGGCCGAATGGGTGCAACTTGCACCATTCGCACCACTTCGTCCTAACTGCCTCCAACTGCCTCTCTCTTCCTTATCCTGTTCGAATGCAAGCTCCAGGGTCCTGTCCACTGCCCTGACTACTTGTCCAAGACCCCAAACTGGTCGGACCTCCCTTGGCCACCCAGGCCAGCACAATAACCGCCCCTGACCCGAGCCCCTTGACTAAGATCCAAAACATTTACCCAGCTGAGGTGAGCTGGTTGCTAGCTGCCCCAGCTAAGTGAGCTAGTGGTCAAGCTACCGGAGCTGACTTAGTCTTGTGGTGCAGCTTCTGTAGCTGACTTAGTCGAGTGTGAGCTGCACCGAACTGTCCCGAGCTTGGTCTAGCTGGCCGAACTAAATCCATACCTTGTCCAGCTGCCTTAGAAGTCCTCCAACCCTTCCTCCCTTACCTTCCTTCGATTCTGTTTAAGTCTCAGCCTACTGAGGAACTTAACAATCCATTCCAGCCATGATACGCTTATCCTTAGGTCATGTGACCTGACTGGTGCGTCTCCTCGTACCATGGCTGTGCCCCAAGGACTTATCTAGATTCAGGGACATGACAGATCATATTAGCCTATCAGTATGTATGGGTCTGTTTTTCATGGCCTGATGGACCAGTCTGGACAGTCCTTGGTCCTTCCAGGCAGGACAGATGGCTGATCGTACCAGCCTATATGTACATATGGGTCATTTTTCATGTACTGATGGGACCAGTTTTGACAGTCCATGGTCCGTTGAGTTAAATCCTTCCTTTCAGTATGGTTAAGGCTGATCGTACCAGACTATCAGTACGTATGGGTCATTTTTCAAGTATTGATGGGACCAGTCGGACAGTCCATGGCCATTGAGTTAAATCCTTCCATTCAGTTTGGATAAGGTTGATCATTTCAGCCTATCAGTACATATGGGTCGATTTTTCATGGCCTGTCCGTTGAGTTAAATCCGTCCATTCAGTACGGTTAAGGCTTATCATATCATCCTATCAATACGTAAGAGTCTATTTTTCATGGCCTGGTAGACTAGTCTGGAAAGTCCTTGGTCCTTCCAGGCAGTACAAATGGCTGATCGTACCAGCCTATCAGTACGTATGGGTCATATTTCATGTATTGATGGGACCAGTCGGACAGTCCATGGCCATTGAGTTAAATCCTTCCATTCAGTACGGTTAAGGCTGATCATATCAGCCTATCAGTACGTATGGGTTGACTTTTCATGGCATGATGGACCAGTCCGGACAGTCCTTGGTCCTTCCAGGCAGTACGGATGGCTGATCGTACCAGCCTATCAGTAGTTACGGGTCATTTTTCATGTACTGGTTGGACCAGTCTGGAAAGTCCATGGTCCAACTGAGTTTAATCCTTCAATTCAGTATGAACAAGGCTGATCATATTAGCCTATCAGTACGTATGGGTCTGTTTTTCATGGCCTGATGGACCAGTCTGGACATTCCTTGGTCCTTCCAGGCAGGACAGATGGCTGATCGTACCAGCCTATATGTACGTATGGGACCAGTTTGGACAGTCCTTGGTCCGTTGAGTTAAATCCTTCCTTGAAGTACGGTTAAGGCTGATCATATCAGCCTATCAGTACATGTGAGTTTATTTTTCGTGGCCTGATGGACGAGTCTGGACAGTCCTTAGTCCTTCCAGGCAGTACAGATGGCTGATCGTATCATCCTATCTGTACGTATGGGTCCTTTTTTATTTACTGATGGGACCAGTCCAGACAGTCCATGGTCCGTTGAGTTAAAACTTTCCATTCAGTTTGGATAAGGCTGATCATTTCAGCCTATCAGTACATATGGGTCAATTTTTCATGGCTCGATGGACCAGTCTAGACAGTCCTTGGTCCTTCCAGGCAGTACGAATGGCTGATCGTACCAGCCTATCAGCACATATGGGTTATTTTTCATTTACTGAACGGACCAGTCCACACAGTCTATCCTCCGTTTAGTTAAATCCTTCCATTCAGGTTGGATAAGGCTGATCATTTCAGCCTATCAGTAGGTATGGGTCGATTTTTCATGGCCTGCTGGATCAGTCTGGACAGTCCTTGGACCTTCCAGGCAGTACGAACGGCTGATCGTATCAGCCTATCAGTACATATGGGTCATTTTTCATGTACTGATGGGACCACTTTTGATAGTCCATGGTACGTTGAGTTAAATCCTTCCTTTCAGTACAGTTAAGGATGATCATATCAGCCTATCAGTACGTATGAGTCGATTTTTCATGGCCTGATGGACCAGTCTGGACAGTCCTTTTTCCTTCCAGGCAGTACGAATGGCTGATCGTATCAGCCTATCAGTACGTATGGGTCATTTTTCTTGTACTGATGGGACCAGTCCAGACAGTCCATGGTCCGTTGAGTTAAATCCTTCCATTCAGTACGGTTAAGGCTGATCATATCAGCCTATCAATACGTATGGGTTGACTTTTCATGGCATGATGGACCAGTCTGGACAGTCCTTGGTCCTTCCAGGCAGTACGGATGGCTGATCGTACCAGCCTATCAGTAGTTACGGGTCATTTTTCATGTACTGGTTGGACCAGTCTAGACAGTCCATGGTCCACTGAGTTTAATCCTTCCATTCAGTATGGATAAGGCTGATCATATTAGCCTATCAGTACGTATGGGTCTGTTTTTCATGGCCTGATGGACCAGTCTGGACAGCCCTTGGTCCTTCCAGGCAGGACGGATGGCTGATCGTTCCAGCCTATATGTCATATGGGACCAGTTTGGACAGTCCTTGGTCCGTTGAGTTAAATCCTTCCTTTAAGTAATGTTAAGGCTGATCATATCAGGCTATCAGTACGTGTGAGTCGATTTTCCATGGCCTGATGGACAAGTCAGGACAGTCCTTGGTCCTTCCAGGCAGTACAGATGGCTGATCGTATCATCCTATCTGTACGTATGGGTCCTTTTTTATGTACTGATGGGACCAGTCCAGACAGTCCATGGTCCGTTGAGTTAAAACCTTCCATTCAGTTTTGATAAGGCTGATCATTTCAGCCTATCAGTACATATGGGTCAATTTTTCATGGCTCGATGGACCAGTCTAGACAGTCCTTGGTCCTTCCAGGCAGTACGAATGGCTGA